>BJCM01085425.1:0-10099 GCA_018326385.1 Flaveria bidentis
TAATCAATCCCCTCTTCTTGTGCAAATCCCTGAACCACCAATCTTGACTTGTTTCTAACCACAATACCACGGTTATCGAGTTTGTCCTTGAACACCCATTTCGTGCCTATTGGGCATTTGTTTGTTGGGAGATCAACCAGGGTCCACACCTCGAGCTTCCTAAATTGTTGTAGCTCCAATTGCATCGACTCAACCTAGCTAGGATCCTGAAGAGCTGCATGAACATTCTTCGGTATGATTTAGGATATCAAACAAGAAAATAGGCATACATTAATCAAACCAAATTGACTCTGCATCCAAACTCCATTTGTGATGTTAGTAATTATTATAAGGTTAGTGAATGTTAGAAGATTAATGATCAAATGATAATGATTAGTTTAAAAGAGATTCGGTAGAAGAAAGAATAAAAGTAAGAACATGAAAACAATTTAATGTTAGGATGACTGAAAAAATATAGAAATGTATAATATATAAGCAATATAAGATTACTTTAATATTAGAAAATTCTTGAAACAACCTGTAAAAGAAAATTTTTGAAATTGATCATAACCAAAGGATGATGAAAGGTTTGTGTGTGAGATTTTTAGAGAATGAGCAAATGAAAAGTGAGGCCTAAAACTTGCTTTTATAGTTGAGGTTAGGAGGGGTTATGAATGGTGTTAATGGTGAGTTACAAGTTTTTTAAAGAGGGGTTATGATTAAAATTTAAAATAAATATAAAACTAAATACATTAAATAAATAAAATAATAATTACAGTTTAAACTTTAAATTTAATTAAACAACTTCTTTTTTATTAAATCTTCATAGACTTTATAAATCTCACAAGAACTTGTGATTTGATTATTTATTTAAGTTGAATATTTTAAAATCTTATAGATATTAATAACCTTTTAACATTTATAAAATTTATTTTATAAATTATAAAATTTAAGTTAAATTGATTAAGTGACACATTAATCGTTTTTGGAACACAAAAATAAATAAAATAACTAAATAATAAGTTTGATTTACAAGATTGACTCAAACAGGTTCAGGTTTGGGTTTCTAGTTTGAAAAAAAACCGGATGTCACAACTATGATAAAGAAGAAGATCCAAAATGTACTCAATATAAAGCAATTATGATTCAATACAATAAAAGGTAACAAAGTTCAATATATCTTTGTGATAAATAAGCTTACAATAGACTCTTGCAACAAGAATAAATGATTAAGGTTTTTGCAAGGATGCCTAACAATGAGCAAGATCAAAATTATATATACTAATGATAGTTTTGCTGACATTTTCGCTATTAGTGAAACTATCCTGCCAAAGTCACAGTTTCGCCTGACTAAGACTAACAATTTCGCCGGGTGAAACTAGCAGCTAACTATGAGCGAAACTACAGTTTTGCTCATAGTTTTGCTGGGGCAACAAAACTAAACTAATTAACCAAAACACAAAAGTAAACTAACATTAAGCCTATTACAATAAAATATAAACATAATCTAATCTAAGGTGAGTCCCACCTATACATAATCTTCATGAAAGCTTGTCATCAACAACATGAGATGATGTTAAGAAACCATTAAGCCATAATGCAAAGCATAGAACCCAATTGGGATAAATTTCAAAGCAATTATCCGATAGGCACCAAGGCAATTATCCAAAAGATCATGTTAAAGCGGTTACAACTACAAGTGGTAAGACCACTCATATAGAACCCAAATGGAAGTTGAGATTCAAGACGAGATGTAACATACTTGGCAACACCATCAAGTACCGCACAAATCAAAGAACCATTGAGAGTTTACAAGCCGACTATTACTTATCCCGGTAGATTGAAAAAGGAAAAGATGGAAGAACAATATCGTAAATTTCTTGAACTTTTCAAACAATTACCTATTATCTAATTATTTGTTGAAGCTTTGTCACAGATGCCGAAGTATGCCAAGTTTCTTAAAGATTCTAATAAACAAGAAGAAACTCAAGGAGCTTTCGCAAGTGACTTTAAATTAGGAATACTCAGCGGTTTTGTAAAACAAGCTACCTAAGAAGATGACTGATCCAGGGAGTTTCACTATTTATTGTTTAATTGGTAGCTATCTATTAGTAATGCATTATCTAACATAAGTGCTAGAATCAATTTAATGCGATACTCGGTATTTGCAAAACTATATTTAGGCGAGCCTAAACCGACCAGAACGAGCATCTAACTTATTGATCGATCCGTGAAGTATCCTAGAGCCATAGTTGAAAACATGTTGGTTAAAACTAATAAATTTGTCTTTCCGGTTGATTTTGTAATTCTTGACATGGATGAAGATAAAAATGTACCATTATCTTAGGTTGACTGTTCTTAGCTACCTCAAGAGCCTTAATTGATATATTTAATGGTAAATTAACTCTAATGGTAGATGAAGAAGAGGTGGTCTTTGATATTAAAAATTCTATACAACATTCATAAAATCATGATGATTATTTATACTTTATTGATACTATAGACTCACATGTGATTCATTATTTACAAGGAAGTTGTGAATAGAATGCTTTGGACACACAATTGCTTGATGGGGAAACATTGACCTGTGTCACGTGCAAATTGCTGATGAAATGGTTAACGACTCGACTAACAAACCATTCTCAAGTACGAAGTATTTGAGGTAATGGAAAGATATGAAGCAACTAAGGCTAAACCATCGGTTAAGGAACTACCATCTTTGGAACTTAAAGAACTACCATCTCAATTGGAGTATACCTATTTGGATGTGGATTCAAAATTACCCGTCATCATTGCTTCCAATTTGACGAGTGATGAAAAGGTAGAGCTTTTAAAGGTGTTAAAGACACACAAGAAAGATATAGCTTGGAAGATCATGGATATAAAAGGAATTCATCCTTCCATTTACACCCATGAAATCTTAATAGAGAATGATTACAAGCAGGTGGTGCAACACCAAAGTCACTCTAACCCTAACATGCAAGCACTAGTGAAGAAAGAGGTAATCAAGCTACTCGACGCATACTTGATCTATCTAATTTCAATTCCCCATGGGTTAGTGCAGTTCAAGTGGTACAAAAGAAAGGAGGTATGATGGTGATAACAAATGAAAAGAATAAGCTTATACATACAAGAACCGTCACAGGTTGGAGAGTTTGCATCCACTACCATAAACTCGATGATGCAACAAGAAAAGATCATTTCCCTTTACCTTCTATTGATTAAAGGTTAGAACGTTAATCTGGAAATATGTTTTATTGTTTTCTTGATGGTTTTTTCAGGATATTTTCAAATTCCAATTGCACTCGAGGACTTAGAAAAGACGACATTCACATGTCCTTATGACATTTTTGTGTCTAGAAGGATGGCATTTGGATTGTATAATGCACTAACCACTTATTAAATATGCATAGTTGCCACGTTTCATTACATGATTGAAGAGTCAATGAAAGTATTCATGGATGGTTTCTCGATCTTTAGAAACTCATTCGATCATTGTTTAATTAATTTGAAAAGGATGCTCTCAAGATGAGAGGAATCAAATCTTGTTTTGAATTAGGACAAATGCCACTTCATGGTGAAGGAAGGCAATGTCTTAAGTCATAAGATTTCTAATACGTGGCTAGAAGTAGATAGGGCAAAAGTGGAAACTATTTCAAAATTGCTACCACCAAATTCGGTTAAAGCAATAAGAATTTTCTTAGGTCATGCTGGCTTTTCAAAAATTGCAAGACCTATGACCCAACTTTTTTCAAAGGATGTGCCCTTTGCCATCAATGAATGTTTAGTTGCATTTAACTTATTAAAAGAAAAATTGATAAATACACCCATAATGATAGCCTCGGATTTGAATCTCTTATTTGAAATAATGTGTGATGCTAGTGACCAAGTTTAATTCTATGGATTTTTCTTCTATAAGAGTTTGATATTGAGATACAAGACAAAATGGAGTCGAGAATGTCATAGCTGACCATATTTTTCGTCTTGAGAACACATCTTTAGAGACTCTCCTAGCATCAAACATAAACGATAATTTTCCACAAATGTTTCTTTTATATGTTCAAGAGATTGATGTTCATCCTTGGTTTGTAGATTTTGCAAACTACCTCGCGGGTAGGGTTCTCGTTAAAGGAATTAATTATCGACAAAAGAAGTTCTAGACTAACCTGAATCATTATTTTTAGGAAGACACATATCTATTTAAGGTTTGTCTAGGTCAAGTGTTGAGAAGATGTGTGCATAAGAGTGAGGCAATGAGTAGCTAATTACACTTCCAATAAGGCTTACGATTCCATATTCTATTGCCCTACCATCTTTAAGGATGCATACGCGTTGGTTAAAGTATGTAATGCTAGCCAACAGGCAGGTGATATCTCATTCTGTGATGAAATGCCTCAAAATGGTATTCAAGTATGTGAGGTATTTGACATTTTGGGTATCAACGTCATGGGCCATTTCCATTTTCATGAGGATACAAATACATCGTAGTTGTTGTAGACTATGTATCAAAGTGGGCAGAAGCACAAGCTTTGTCCACAACTGATGCTAGGGAGGTCATGAAGTTCTTAAGAAAATTGTTCACACAGTTTCGAGCCCCCAAGGCCTTAATTAGTGACTGAGGCACTATTTTTAATTCTTTACTTGAAAAAGCCTTAGCACACTATGGTGTTCGCCATAGATTTTTAACCCCGTATCATCCACAAACGAGTGGACAAGTTGAAGTCACTAATCCATGCCTTAAACGTATTCTGGAATGAATAGTGGGGCAAAATCGAAAGGTTTGGTCAGAAAAATTAGATGACACCTTATGGCTTTTCGTACCGCTTGCAAAACACCAATCGACACAATACCGTCAAAGTTGGCTTACGGAAAAGCTTGTCATCTATGGTTGAACTTGAGCACAAAGAATATTGTGCTTTAAAATGAGTTAATATTGATTTGATATGTGTAGGTGAAAACAAATGTTTGCAGGTTCACGAGCTTGAGGAGTTGCAAAATCAAGCTTACGAGAACTCATGAATCTACAAGGAACAAACAAAGCAATTGCATGATAACCACTTGAAGGATAACAAATAATTCCTAGTTGAGGAGGGTGTTTTGCTTTACAATTCAAGGCTTCGTTTATTTCTAGAAAAATTAAAATCTCGATGGACGGGTCCTTACTTTGTGAAGCAAGTATTTTCGTGTGGCACTGTTGAAATTGAACATCCAAACGGGAGGGTTTTCAAAGTCAATGACCATTGGTTAAAAATTTCATTGAAGGCCCGACGGATGATGAGTTAGAAGTCATGGAGTTCCACCCTAAGGACAACTAATGCGGGGTTGAGTCAAGCTTACGACTCGTAGATAAACGAAGTGTTAGTCTTCTGTTTCCTATATATATATTATTTTTAGTTATTTTTTTTGTCTTACAGGCGGGATAATTAGATCATCGATTTTAAGAACGATTTGCTAGGGGAATGGAATGCACATGCTTCCAGGTAAGTAATCTCTTATTCGCATTTAGAACGTGTCAAGGGAACCAGTGGCGGTGGTGAGATTAGATTGAATGGAAAAGGTTAAAAAGAAAAAGAAAAAAAAGAAAAGAAAAAAAAGAAAAGAAAAAAAAAGAAAACCAGTGTGTAGGTTTATAAACACTTTCTAGCAGGGCCGTGTGTTGCGAGGAAATGGCCAAGTCAATAAGTTTGATGAGATGGTTTCTAAAACAAAAAAAAACTTTATGATATGACCACGTTAATTTATCACATGACCATGTCTATCATCCATACAAAGTATTTTTCCTTTTTTTAAAAAATTTGACTAGTCAATAGCTCCTAACAAAACCCTAAAGAAAGAGATTTCTTCCTCTTCATAAGCTCTAAAGAAAATAATCCCATCATCCCACCATCGACACCCACCTTCAACCTTCATCACCCACCACCAGTGGCGTATCCAGAAATTTTTTTCATCGGGGGCGGAAACTTCTTAAAGGTCGGTTGACTAACGTGATAACGCTATATAATATTTTTTTTCGAACCATTTCGGGTCCATGACGGGTTGGATCGGGTCGGCTCATTTTAAAAAAAAGAAGACAATCAAACTAAATTTCATAAAACCAATAAAATCACGTCAAATGTCATTACAAAAACAGAATAAAGGTACAATATACCTAAATTTGTTCTCTACGATGTTTCATTTTTTGAAATCTTTGCATAACAACATCTATGGAGACATTCGTAAGTAAATTTTTCTCTATAAAGCAAATACAACTATCGCTTAAATTTTCATCACCCATCCCAGTACGCAAATCGGACTTCACGTACTTTATTGCCAAAAAAACATCTTTCAACTGTTGCGGTTGCAACGAGTAATACGAGAGCTAGCTTCAATAAATGATATACCAATGTAAATGAAAGGTGTTTCTTTGTTTGAACCATTAAGTGTACAAGACTTGATAAACCATCCAAGTTGGCAAATCGACTATCCGCTTTTAAATTATCAATATAAATCTCTAGTTCAATCGGAAGTCTTCTTTTATCATTTTCATCGAAATCATTCGGGTACAACTCGAATAATCATAGTATTTTTGAAATGTCAAACCCACCAAAATTATCACAAGGACTCAAACTACTTAAACAAACAAATAAGTTGGATGTTACCTCGTTAAAAGAATCCCAAACTCTTATATTTGCATATCTAAAACCGCATTGAAGCAATCGTACTAAAAAGTGCCGATATGTGATATTTATCTTTTGTCTTGTCTTCTTTGGGAATGTACTCATCATCCATGTTTATCACTTCAAGTTTATATTTTTCACAAAAATAGTTAATATAATCAAAGAACTTATGAAACACTCCATTCTAAATTTCTCAAGTTGACGTTTGGTAGAATAAACCAATGAAACTGCATTCAATAAATCTTGCTCTTTTCTTTGAAGACTTTGAGAAAACGTGTTTGTGATATCTAGAATATACGACATCAAATGTAAGCTGAAGACAAAGTTGTATTTTTTCATTTCTGATTGAAGTCCATCTGCTTGTTTGACAGGGGGCGATTGCAAAATTGTACAGGGGGGCGGTCGAGAATTGAGCATATATATAACATTAGAAAAAAAATTTAGGGTGGGCGGCCGCCCCCCCTCCCCTGGGGGTAGGTCCGCCCCTGCCTACCACCTGCCAAAACTCCTCTTCCATACACCACCGATCCTCACCTTTCCCTTGCTCGATTTCAACCCCGTTCCTCGTGCGATTCCAACCCTAATTTCCAACTAATCATCTTGTTTTTGTCTTTCGTTGCACAGATCTTTTATCTCAGGTATGTTTTTCTCTATCTGTGTAGCTTGTTTTGTTTTTACAATTAAACACCCTTGTGTATCTCAAAATCAAGTATGTTTAGGGTTCTGATGAAATGACTTGAGGTTGTTTATACATATAATTATTGGTGATATTGGAACAAGCCATCATTTTGAAATTTGGTTGCGGAACGATCTTTTTCTTTGTCATTTTTTGTGAAATTTGGATTATTGGAGCTGATGCATTACAAAAACACATTTTTTCATGTTGATTACTTGGAAAGATAACATTTTTTTGGATCTATCTGGGGTGCATTAATGCATATCTTGTTATGCGGATTATGAATTGAGTTCGATGTAATAAATATATCTTTTTTTGCAGATCATGGCTAAAGGAGACATTCACGAATTTCTTTGCTTCGATGCTAACAGTAAGGAAGCTAAGAAACTGAGCATTATTCGACACAAACCCCTGATGACCACTATGACAAAAGTGAATTGGATGGCCCTAGAGGCCTTGGGTGCTCATGATCATGCCAAAGCTATTCTCCCTCTTTTATGGAGAGGGATATTTGACATCACGCAACCAAAGTACAAAGAATTGGTTGGAGTTTTGCTCATCTTTCAAATTTCGTTATCCAACAAAAGAACTTAACAATAATCAGCTTATCACTTTTTGGCTAGGTGAAGCGCAACGTAACCTATTCGTAGTAGAGTTGGGTGTCTGGGTCTTTACACCAAGACCGAGTTACGAAAAGCCATATTTCAATAAGGCTTGATAGATCTACTAAAAGATGTTGCGACTCACTTATGGCAAGAAATTAGTGTGGGGGAATATGTGGTTAGGGACACCAAAGCTAGCAAGCTAAAAGACCCACTCCATCATTATTTGCAACATGTGATTTCTACCTCCATCTCTTAGAGATGGGAATCAAGAAGAGATAGACCATCAAGACGCAGGAGCAGGAGCAGCAATATCACCACCACCTTAACCCTAGAGATATTTTATTCTCGTATAGATCAGATTGATGAAACTTTGTAGCATGTTAGCGCTTGCGTGCAGTGGTTGATAGAGGAGAGACAACAGGCTGCTGCCAAGGGTCGGGTGTTACCTCCATTTCTGATTCCACCTGATAAGGTTCAAGCTCCTCCATACTAGGGGATGCACACACAGACATGGAGGACAAGTCTGATATCCTCTCATCTTGTTGTGGTTATATTATTCGAGTTGTATCTTTTGTGTTTTATGTACAAACTCGTTATCATGTTGGATTGTTATGGTTTTGCTTGTTTTGTTTTGTCACTTTATTTACCACTTTATTTTGCATGATCATTCTTTTAAATTTATTTATTATTTTGTTCTTGGGTTGTGGTAGTGTTCATCTTGGTAGGAATTTTCATGCTTGGTGTTGCCTGAGTACAAAGTTTTGAAAATTTGTTGGATCTTTTGAAGACTTTGCTCGAGGGGAGTTTTTCGTTCTTTCTCTCGCCTCATGCTTTTATGTTGCATTTTCATACTTTTATATATTGAACTGAGGGATTTTCGTATGATTTCACCAATGTCATCCATTTTGTTTTTCTATGTGCTTGTAATCTCTTCTTATTGCCTTGTAAAAAAAGCAGAAAAAATAGCATCTTTTACGTCAATTTTAGATCCTTAAGCATGATGTTTTTTTTAAATCTTGTAACTAGAAGAAACAATCGGGTGTTTAATAAATATGGTTGGAATATAAATTTAGCATGGCAAGTTAAAACAATGATGATTTGTATGCATTTGCACCTTCTTTTTATTCTTATCACCTCCGTTTTGTGAGTTTAATTTTATACCTTGTGAGCATTTACTAATCATAATCCATCTAGCCCAACTTGTGTTAAGTTTAGAGTGTGTAAAATGTTGCTTTCATTTTAGAACTTGCTTAAGTAATGTATTTCGAGATCATGAACTAAGTTGTTGCATGAAAATGATAGATTTACTAGGAAAACCCACTTTGTGCTCCCCTTTTCATTTCTATCCTTTACCCGATCATCGCACTTAGTCACCCTTGTTAAGCCTAACCTAGATTTTGTTAGTCGTTACCTATGTTAACTAGTTGAGTTAATGTTAAGAATAATTGTATTTATGATTCTATTGGTAAATTTAAAAAAAGAAAAAGAAAAATAAAAAAATAAAAGTAAGGATCGTGTTCGTTTTACTTCGTTTGTCGGAAACAATTAAGAATGAGCAATTTCTATGTTATAACGCAGAATCAAAATAGTAGCTCATTAGAAGTATGTTTATACTAGCTTATGTTTAGTTTGTGTATTCTGCTATGTTTTGGTAGTTGATCACAATTAGCATCTAGCAATTTCGGATCTTTAACCATTTAGACACCTCATATAGTGAAGAATTGATTTCTAAGCAAGCTTATGGTAATAAGGCTTTATTGTAAGGCAATAAGTGATTCATATAAAAATTGACGCATACATAGCTTAGTGTTGAGTAAATCAACGTGAGGTGTGCAAATTGATACATAATTATAAATTCTACATACATGTTATGCTTAATTGGATCAATACTTAATTCTATTCTATTTGAATTTACGTAGGTGAGTTTGTAGAGAATGTATGAAGATGCTGATGCAACCCAAACATCCAAAGTCTATCATGCATGCTGCATAAGTGCATTGAAGAAGAATGCTTAGGAAGTTTCACACATGCAACAGAAATATTCTAAGTGTAAAATCTTCCGAAGCCAAGACCAATATCTTCCGAAGCCAAAGATGAAGTCTTCCGAAGCCTCAGAGACAAAGTCTTCCGAAGCTTCAACTCATGAAGACAGATTTCTTCCGAAGACTTTTAACACATGCTTT
>BJCM01085426.1:0-11796 GCA_018326385.1 Flaveria bidentis
ACCGGTTTCAAACCGACCCAAACCGGTTTCAAACCGACCCAAACCGGTTTCAAACCGCCCGAACCGGTTCCAAACCGACCCAAACCGGTTTGATAGGGTTGGGTTTTAAGGATTTGAAACCGGTTTGGACCCGAACCGGTTTGGGGCCAAACCGGTTTTGACCAATATTGACCAAACCGGTTTCGGTTTGGGACCCGAACCGGTTTGGGTTTTAGAACCGGTTTGTACAAGTCTAATATATTCAAGCTTCAAATTACAAATAATAAAAGCTTGGTTCCAACAAGCAGCCTTTAAACGGTAGTGAATTTGGAAAAACAGTAACCCACATCTAGAAGCACTCAATCTAAACTAAAATAATCTTGAGTAGCCTCTTGATCATCTATATAAGCTCAAACAGCCCTAAAAAGCCTCAAACCACCCGAAACCTCATTAAACAATACTCAAAACAGCCTATAATCATCCCAAAAAGAAATCCTAACAGCCCCTGCAACATTGTCTTAGTGCAGCCCCTGCACTAATCATATCAGCCCCAAAACACCATTAATCTCATCATTAATAACAAACCCATTCAATCAACCTCAGAACCCCATTCAACTCATTCTTAACCCCATTCCTTGTCCAAAGCACTATTAACCTTTACAAAATGCAGCCATTATCACTTGCAACTCAACAAAAAGCACACATTTGTGCAGCCCACAATCCGCACAAACAAATTGCAGCTTCTAAACATTTTTTTTGAACTCACCATCACCAGTCTCACTAACACAGCAACCACAGCAGCCCGAACCAAACCACTAGCAGCCCCCTTATTTACTAGTGTTGTCCTTCACCAAACAGCCCATGTCCATACTCAATCGACTTCTGCAGCCCTGAACCACCCCCTCACAACCACACTCACATTCACTATCATTTATAACCAAGCAGCAACCACACCTGCAACACCTAGTTTGTCCAATTACAAACTTAGCAAATAAAACTACAGCCTATACCAAAAACAGTTTCTGAATTTCCTCCAGTAGCCAATTTCATGCTCAATTAAACTACTTGCTATGAAATATCGGCCCATTATGCACCTTTAAAACAGAACCAACCCTTGTTGTGCCCCCTAAGCCGTTGTTGCGCCCCTGCGCCCTTGAACCACTACTCATGTGCCACCACTACCACACCAATACGTTGTTGTGTGTCGGTAATCCACTCACCTCACAACACCTCATTTGATTCCTCATATTGCCTTGTGATGGAACGAGAAGGAAGAGGGAGATGAGTGTTGAGATTGTAATCGATTTTGATTTGGAGATCATGAGTTGTAGTGTAATCAATTATGTGTTTGAAAGAGTAAAGCGGTTATGGAGACAGGGCTTGGGAGTGAAAAAGGAATCATTTAAGGAATAGAAAACATCAAACTGGGGTTGTGTTATTTAAATTCTTGAAGATCAAATGAAGCATAAGCATATGTGAGTGTTCATGGGTGTGAAAACGGTAATAAATCTTCACATTTGATTCAACATGGATCTCAATTAGGCTTTGATACCAAATTGTAGGTCTACAAAACACTTGAATTAATGAAAATAGTGAAGATTTTGGATCAAAATGACATATAATCTTGATGAACAAGGAAGACACACAAGAACACAAAGAAAATCCTCACTTTGATCCATAAGGATTGCAAGAATGTTGTTTACATGAAAACCTCCCACTCCTTGGCTCTCTTTCAAGCACCTAAACCCTAATTACTCTTATCCTTATATAGTAAATATAATATCCACTAATTACACATTAAGCTCCTAGACTTAGACTAATTAGAGAAAATTACAAATAAACTAAAACATGACTAAAACTAGATTAAATACATTTTGTTTACACAAAATATATTTATTACAATAAAGATCCCAGTCACAATATATCTTCAACGTCTCGTCTCGGGTCTTTGTCTCAAATGCTTTATTTGCCTTTTCTAGTTGACTTTGACCGTGACGTTGACTTTTGTTGAATTGTACTATGTTGATAATATAGACTATCCTTTTTGGACCCAACATTATCATCGGAGATGTTGATACTGGAGTGATAATAAGAGGACAATCCCATGATAGAAGTGTATGTCTGCACTTTTTTTCTTATCTCAAATTGAGCCAAAGATAGTTGATGATGCTTTAAAAAATGGAAGTTGAATTGAAGCAATGTAAGAGGAACTGTTTTAGTTCAAAAGACAAGGTGTTTGGAACCTATGCCCTTTTCCTCCTAGGAAGATGCCAATAGGTAACAAGTGGGTTTTTGTAAACAAGAAAGATGATAGAAGGCTTGTCATTAAGAACAATGCAAGACTGGTAGTCCAAGGGTATACTTAAGAAGAAGGGATTAACAACACAGATGTTTTTGCTCCTGCATGAAGACTTGAAGTTGTAAGGATATTTCTTTCTTTTGTTGAATCCAATGATTTCAAGGTCTACCAACTTGATTTCAAGTGTGTATTTTTATATGGGGTGATAGATGAAGAAGTGTATGTCAAGAAAACACCTAGCTTTGCAGACCTAGATCATCTTGATTATGTTTGCAAGCTTGACAAAGCTCTTTATGCATCAAGCACCAAGGAAATGGTATGAGACATTTTCAAAGTATCTAATTCAACATGGTTATAAAAAAGGTACTATTAATAGCACCCTCTTCATCAAAAGAACAGGGAATGACTTGATATTGGTTCAAGTTTATGTTAATGACATCATCTTTGGGTCAACTATGAAAGACTATACAAAGAGTTTGAGAAGCTGATGAAGAATAGGTTTGAAATGAGTGCCATGGGGGAACTCAATTTCTTTCTAGGAATTCAAGTAAAGCAAGTTGACAATGCATCTTTGTAAACTAGTCAAAGTATGTACAAGACATACTAACTAAATTTCATCTGACTGATGGCAAGTTTGCTAAGACTCATATCGTTAAAAACCACTCCCTTGGACTTGATGTTGAGGGAGAGTGTGTTGATGAACATCTTTACAAGGCTATGATTGGGTCTCTTATGTACCTAACAGCCAACAAGCCTAATATCATGTTTACCACATGCATATGTGCAAGATATCAAGCAAACCCCAAGATGTCACATCTAGTTGTTGTCAAGAGGATTCTTAGATACCTCAAAGGAGCTCCCAAACTAGGACTTTGCTATCCAAAGAATTCTGAATTCAATCTGTATGCTTATATAAATAGTAACTATGGTGGTTGCAACATGACTACAAACTCTACATGAGAGGGATGTCAATTCCTTGGTGGAAGGATAGTCTCATGGCAATACAAGAAGTAATCATGTGTATCTGCATACTGAAGCTGAATACATTGTTGTTGTAAGATATTGTGCTTAAGTGCTTTGGATTCAGAATCAGATGCTAGATTGTGGATTCAACTTCAAGAAGACTCCTATCCATATAGACAAAAATAGTGCTATATTTATCATAGATAATACAATAAAACACTTAAAGACAAAACATATTAACATCAAGTATCATTTGGTCAGAGATAATTTTGAAAAAAGATTGATAAAACTGGTCAAGGTTAACATGAATGAACAATATGTTGATCTATTCTTAAAAACATATGATGAACAAAGATTTAAATATCTTGTATCATCTATTAGAATTATTAACTTTGAGAAGATTTTCTTCAACTAATTTCAATTTTTTTTTAAAACATGTGTGCTTTTAAAGTCGTCTAATTTATCACTCACATACACTTTGTTTACTTTGGAAGAAATTTTTCAAAGCAAATATTCTTTTAAATTTTTAGAATTATGGAAAAAATTTCTTTCGAAAGACATTAAATTGACTTTAGAAGAACATTATGTTTTCAAAACTAATAACTACTTACTAACGGATTTAGTCTCGGAAGAAATTCTAATATATCTTCCGAAGCTTAAATCTACCTCTAAGTACTTATATGTTTTGAGGGACAATTTTCTTTCAAAATCAATTAAGTCTCGGAAGTTTTGTTCTCTTCTTAACTAAAAGTTCTGAAGTCTAATATCTTCTGAAACCAAATTTGTCTCGGAAGCAGAATTACTCTAAGTGTATTTACTTTGGAAGTAATTCTTCCAAAACTAAAGAATATCTTCCAAATTCCATTTTGCTTTGGAAACTTTCTTTAAACATCCAAAGGTAAATTACCTTCGGAAGATTTTCAACTTCTAAAATAACTACCCTTTTAGGCACTTTTTCAGAGGTGGGACTGACATACGAATTTCAAAGTTTATCATTTTGCAATAACTTTGTCTTACATCCAAGCATATAAATAGCCTTTACAATAGTTTCCCCTATTTCTTCTTCTTCTTCATCTGAAATCTCCTAGCCCTAAATTACCCACAAACCCTTGTTCTTCTTCCACTCTATCTCACAAAACACTTTAGAAAATGGTTAACCCTAAACCGCAAAACTAGCCACCTTTTGTCATGCACCTTCACAAGTAACACAATCAAGTTGTTCTGTTATCGGCTGAGAAAGATCCTGATTTCTCAGATGTTTGTTTCTTTCTTTCTCACTTATCATACCTCACCACTCTCTACATATACCCTGCACTTTGTGAAGATCAACTGTTAAAATTTTTAAGGAACTGCTAAGAGGTCATCTTAGACTATGAGAAGGCACTATCTGCATTAGTGCAGGGGAAGACGGTGTTCATAACTCCAGCCACCATTAACCAACATTTGAGGCTGGATGAAGATGAAAATGAGCCTTCCTTTCCCAAAGAGGCAGTCAATAGCTCATTCTAGTTGATGGGATATGAAGGTGACTATTTAGTCAAGACCTTTAACAAAGGAAGTTCTCCTCTCAATGGAAGTACCTCCTTCATGTTTAATCCACTTCTTATTCAACAAACATGGAGGTTGGGATCAAGTTATTAAAGACCTCTCCTATATAGTCCGTGGAATATTCTAGGGGATCAAGTTCAAGTATTCACAATTTGTATATACAAATTTACATGCAAACTTAGTTTCTTTAGAATATTACATGTTCCTTAGATATGTCTAACACATTTTAAGCTGTAAACTGGACTCAATCTTGGGGGAACATGTAATGTTCTTAAATTGGGACAAGTGAATTCTGACATCTTCAAGATAATAAAGAGAACTATTGTTAGTTTTTCTGAGATAGAAACAACCCTTGTCCTAAAAATTTTAGAGCTCCCTGAGCACCAGCCAATGTTGAGTCCACATGTTCTTCATCTTTAACACCGGTACAACAAAAATAACCATCACGTATAAGAGAAAATCCAAATGAACCCTACAGTCTATTTAGAATGAACAAGCCCCCATATACTCAACCATGCAGGAGGAAGTGGAACCAAGAGCTCCCACTTCCTCTTAGGAGCAGACCACTCCTATTACTTTAATGATTAGTTCTGAGGTTCCTTATGATCAGCCTAATAAGCTCATTACCCTAGCCTCAAGCCTTTATCCTGAGTCTTAAAACTCAGATGAACAACCTTAAAGGGGACAGTTACCATCCCCATCCTTTGGATCTCAACCAACCAATTCCCAACCTAAAATTATATGATGATGAAAAATAAGATCTAATGAGTACCATAAGTCTCTCTTCTTCATGCCTGCTTAAGGAGAGATGAGTGTTATTGCTACTCTCATATCTAGCCCATATTATCCATCCATGACTGAGGTGGGCCTCTTTAAACAAATTCAAGAGGTCCATGTGGAAGAGGCTCTCACTTCAACAAGTGATTACATTTTTAAGACGTCAAACACAGAAAATTAGCCCCCTTGGCACTTCTTATGAAGCTGTCATTGCGAAAGGGAAATCCAGAGACCAAGAAACAATATCTGGTGGTGAGAGAGATGACTTTGGTCATGTAATCTTATCCCTCATGATTATTCTAATGAAGATGAGGAGAGTATGCAACTAAAGGTACAATACCTTAAAATAACATGCACTTATCTAGTCTCTAAGGTTAGCCACCTGGAATCTCAGGTGGCTACCTTACAAAGGCAGGTACTCAATTAGCAACTTAAGAACACTGATCTCAAGTGCAAGTTAGCTGAGAGGACTGCCAGGCATAATCAACCAAGTCAACAAGAACCTGTGGATATGGTGGACTTAACCTTCAGGTCACCTATGCAAGTAGGTGATGCTACCAAAAAGTGGGAAAAAGTCACCACAATCATAAAACTTAGGAGCACTACCCAGAGTATAGACATTGAGGATTCACCACTCTCACTTGTAATTGTCAAGACTCAACAACCTTCTCAAGCCCACATCAATGTGGATGCCATTGTTTAAAGTCTATTTGAGGAGGATGTACCAAGGGCTATGTCACCTCCATCCCACCTTATTGACAATCTAATAGTAAGACGGAGGTATGATAATGATAGAAAAGCCCTGGTGCTTTCTGGATATCAGGGTAAACAAGAAGTTTTCAACTTCTATACCCTGAGATTCAATGAAAACTTCCCTTTGTTTGATCTGTCACTTGTCAATCAAAGCTAAAACAGAAAAGCTGACAAGTTAGCTGAGAGGATACAACTGAGGGTGTTTGACGAGTTCAAGAGATAAACAAGTTTATATAGACAGAGGCTAGCTGGGAAAACAATTGGTGAACTTAATATTAATGCAGGCCCTAAGATTAGCTTTGAAGGGAAAACCTTAGTTGAAGGAATAGTTGTGGAACCTGTGAACCTTGAGACTATAACTCCCTCAGTACCCATTACCCTTAGTGAGACACCAGTTGGTGAAGGTGTCTCACAGCCTATCCTATGTGAGAGCTCAAGTGAAGAACAAGCTTAAGAATGCCAAAGCTCTCTCTTCCTTAAGTCACACATGCCAGTGCTTGACAAAGGAAAGAAGGTTCTAACCTCTAAGGAGATTAAGAAGGAGAAAAGGGAGAGGAAGAGGAAGGCAAGGGAAGAGAGGATGAGAGAGACCTCAGCTTCATGCTAGCTGCAATCAGGGCTACCCCTAGGCCAGACACTTAAGAAGATTAGTTAAAGGTAGCCAGATTGAACTATCTAGGGTCTAGGATTACAACATAGATGAACTATCTCTCTTCCCTTGGAAGAAATGAACTAGTAGATATTTAGGTATCTAAAGAGATGAAGTAGGCTGAGGCTGCTGATTTGCTCCATGAGATCAAAAAAGAAAGAAAAAGAAGAAAATTGTATAAAGCCCTTATCCTCTCTCCAATTCAAGAAAGGCCTGAAGTGGAGTCTGTGGCTGTTGAGGAAGAAACTCAAGTAGGTAGAGAACAAGAAAAACAAAACATGATTACATAATTGAGTGCTACAAGTCTCTATCAGGCAATAGCTCTACTTTTTCTATCTTATGAGTACATTGAATTTGAATATCTCAAATAGCTTGAACAAGAAGTCCTGAAAGAAAACAAAACTATTAAGAGAAAGATGAAGGAGGAACTGCAAAATCAAAAGCCAGCATCAAAGCAAACCAGAAGAATTCTAAGGACAGACAAAAGATGGTAAGCTATTTAAAGTTGTATGGGTTCTTCGGAAAGAGGCTTCGTCCCATGTCTCTATCCATAAAGGATGAGCACATTAGGGTGATCAAGTAGAAGATCGAAAGGGGTGAGCTTATAGACTTGCATTCTCCACCAAGTCAAGCTACACCTAAAGTTAAGGTTAAGGTTCAACCCTAAGAGACAACACAACCTGGACCTAGTGTTGATCCATAGCCAGCTTCATCTTCGAAACCACAACAGGGTCATGAACATTCTTTTGAACCTGTGAAGGGGAGGGACCATACTAAGAAGGATAAAGAAGGAAGACACAGTGATCAAGACCAACCTTCTCTGTTGAAGTACAGAAGGAGGAAAAGGATAGCCATTAGAATGGACTTAAAATCAAAGAAGAAGAAAAAGTCCAAGGCATCCACCTCTGCACCTTAGGATGAGTCTATTCATCCTGAGGGTGAACCAACAGAGGCTGCTCAACTAACTCCACTATAAGTAGAGCATCTTGCTGCTGAGAGACCCATCATGTCTTAGCCTTACTCTCCAAACCCAAACATGTGGTATGTCACAAGAGATCAAGGCAATCAAAACATATACTTCTGGAAGAATATGCTTGACCTTCATTAGCATGATCACTTGGACATGAGGAGGTACTACGGGAGCCTAAAGAATACAGGCCAACTAATTGAAAATGAAATGGCTCTGGTTCTGATGATGGCAGTAAACAAGTGAAGATCGAATCAAAACTCATATAAGTTAAAATAAAAATTATATAATAGATTGTATATATAATCTAATATATGTTATAGATAAAATATCAGCAGAATTATAATATATAACAAACATATTTATGATATAAACAATAGTATAAAAAGATTTTATTATTCATTACTATACATAAACATGCTCCCATACCTCTTGACTTTGACCTTCAGGTGAATTGTTTATAGCCTGTTCAATATTATTATAATCTCCTTGACTCAAGAACTTTTTTTTTGTATCATATCTTCTATCTCTAAAAGCTCGTTGGCAGTCCATGTGGATTTCAAGTTGTATTCCATGCAAGTGGTCTGAACCATTATAAGCTTCTAAATCAATATATTCCTTCAAAAACAAAATAGTTAAAAAAATATAAAGTTATGATTATCAAAACAAATAAAACACCACATAAATATCCGCCTCCAAAAATTTGAACAATGATATCTTAAACATATCAGAAACTTTATCCCAGGTGGGATAATGAAAAGGAACAGAGGAAACGTGATTGGATAAAACTCTAAAAATAATCGACTATTTTCTCTCACGGCTTTATATTGTTTTCTTAAATGATCATATTTCACGAGCAGTGGTTGGTTGTTGTTTGCAGCTTGTTTATCATATAAATTTAAATTCTTTTCTTTTGATCGTATTTTCTTAGCTGATGTTATATTGATGTAAAAAATTAAAAAGTTAGTAACATTAAAAATATATTCAATCAAAAGATATATATATATATATATATATATATATATATATATATATATATATATAACACTAAGTCACATGACTAGAAACTGAAAGGAAGAGTATATTCTAGCCCGTGGGGGTCCCGGGCCCCATCGTCTTTTACACTATAAGTTTATAATTATAATTAATAAATATAATATTAATTATAATATAATTATTATTTATAATAACTATAATAATTATAGTTAGTAATAATAATTAATAATAATAACAATAATATAAACATAGATCTATGGCTACCACCATTATGTTTTTATCAAGAATCACGGCTACCACCATGTTGTCATTTATGTACGTCTCGTATTTTGTTAACTAAAGTTAACTTCGTTTATTCTTATAAGGGTCATTGTCATTATTTATGAAACTTACGAGTTAATTAGGCTTATTTATTTGTTGCCTTTAATTCTTTTAGTTTAGGTGTGTATAATAATATTAAGGAATAATAAACAATATTAATGATATTAATGATAATAATGTTAATAATAATAATAATAATAATAATAATAATAATAATATTGATAATAATGATTCTTTAAGATTATTAATCTTAAAAAGCTTTTAAGATTAAGTTAGGGGGTTATTGTCAAATTTGAAACTTAATATTAAGGTTTGTGCATAAAATACTAATAAGCAAGAGTTGAAGGGTTGATTGTGTAATTGTTTAAAACTCAAACCAAAACCCCCATCTTCCCACCCCGTATTTCCGGCTAACCGCCGGCAAGGGCTCCGGCCAAGTCTGGCGACCCCCCTTAAAACACATATAACCTCCAAATTTTTGGGCGAATTGATCCCCATCATCTCTTGAAACCGTTTCGAGCACTTAATAAACTTTAATTCGAGTTAAAAGGGTCGATTGAGCTCGGCAACCGTCGACCCTAAATTTTCTAACCGTTTGAACATTAAAGCTTAATAAAACTCAATTAACTTAACCTAATCAATCATCTATCAATTCCTAAACTTGTAACCAACATAATTTCCCCTGGAACACACACCAACCTAATACTTGATCCTCTCCAATACCGCAACCTGCAACAACATCGAAACCCACCTTCTGAACATCTTAAACCAAAATCGATTAAGGGCTTTGAATCATAAACACCCTTAGAAGCTTCATATGAAATTAATTTGATTATCATCATCATTTGCATAGAGAATCAGACTCAACTCGATCACTTTTATCTTTCGACTGTTCATCATCGAATCGATCTCATTCAGGTAAATAATAGACACACATATACTCGATTTAGTGTGGGGAACAAAAGCCCCCTGTTTGTTACTGTTATCATCATCGAATTCAAGATCAATTTGAAGCAACTGCAATCTAAGGTTCTTGAGGGAATTTGGGAATTTCATTGAAATCTATTTTAAAATTTAAAAAACCAAGTTTTGACAAATGTAGGGCCTTGGCCCAATGGTAACGCGCATTGCATATATGCGGGAGACCCAGGTTCGACCCTGGGCACCCACATATATTTTTAAATCATTTTTTTATTTTATTAGCTGTAAGAAATTTATTATTATATCATAATATTAATATAAATATTGTATTGTTAATAATAATTATTTTAGTAATTATTTAGTAATATTTTAAAACTTTTAAAAGTTATAATCTCGTTTTCTTAAGAGTTTAAATGCTATAACAAAACTTATTTATAAGTTCATACTTTATAAAAATCAACTTAAGGAAAATCTAATTTGTTTCAAATCAT
Source organism: Flaveria bidentis (assembly GCA_018326385.1). Lineage (NCBI taxonomy): Eukaryota > Viridiplantae > Streptophyta > Magnoliopsida > Asterales > Asteraceae > Flaveria > Flaveria bidentis. The sequence goes on from BJCM01085426.1 coordinate 10,665, forward strand.
TTTAAAACAATATTTAAAGCATCTAAATAATTAATTATTTAATTATTTAGATCAAGTCATTGTTTAATTAATTATTAAATTGATTTTAAAGGTTTTTTTATAAAAAAACTTATGATTTTAAATTAATTATCTTTAAAGAATAACAAAGATTATAGAAACTATTATTAAGTTATTTATATGATTTGAATGTTGTAAATCTATTAGGGCTCAAATTTAGATTGTTTCACAACATTATAAATCTTCATAAATAATTATTATTTAAATAGTTATTTAAACTCTTGAAACTTATAAAACAATTATATTTTATTCTTATTTTTTTAAAAACTTGATATTATAAGATTTTTATAATCATATGAAAGCTCAAAACCTTATAAAATGATTTTAGATAATTTTAAGATCGTTTAAATAAATATTCAATTAAGCACCTTTATCAATTTTAAATAATTAAATATTAAATTAATCATTTCTTTTCACACATCATATTTAATCTTTTTTAATTCAATAAATAAAATTATTAAACTTTTCACTATCATTCTTATTTTGTTTAATTGGTTCATACCATCTTTATTGAACCAAAACATTATTGATTTCGTTATTATATTTTGCTTAAATATTAAAACCCTAAATTCCAATTGAAACCCTAATTCATAGTTACTCTTGAATCTTATCTTTATTCTAATCCTAAGACACCAAATCTTAGGTTGAATCGTGAAGGAATCGTTAGAACCATCATATTTTCTTATTATTATCTTAAGTGCCTTGTAGCATGTGAGTTTTCCATGTGAGTTCTCCATACCTCTTTTTACTTTTTTTCACATCTTTTGGGGTGAAACATGTTAACCTTATAAACTTACACTTATAAACATCTTGATACTTGTAAATGCACATGCAATTCATCTTTACTTTTTATCATGGTTATTTGTGTTATTGTAAGTCTTATATGAGATACATATTTTGTTTACAATCATTAACTATTGCTAGCCTGGCGACGTCTTAGATCTTTGGGCCTAACAAGCCTATTTGGTGCTAAAGCCGATGTATTGTCGGCTCCTGATGATGTATGCTTGTTCATTATGGGAACCAAGTACACTTAGCCAATCTTATATACTTGTAATCAAGTCGAGGTTTGGTT
>BJCM01085427.1:0-13380 GCA_018326385.1 Flaveria bidentis
ATCAGATTACAAACTCTTAAAGAGCACAAATCTTAATAACAAGAAAGAACAAGAGATTAACAAGACTAGTGAATCTGCATAAAGGTTATGCAGATTCACATATGAACAAGACAGAACAATCGAGAGAGAGCAGGCGATTGAGATGATCCAGAATGTCGAGAGAGTGAGAGCGGCGATTGTGATGTTGTGGTTGTGTTTTAAACCCTAGCAACCTAGCAACAACGCACCCTTATATACACAGCAAGAATCAGAAGAAGCCCTTGAACTTTTGGAGAATGACAAATAGCACCCTGAACTTCAGAAAACCTGACATATGCAAACACACAAAACAGAAACATATAAGGGCTAATGAATTGAGAAAAAATATTAGATATTTTAACATGTTAAAATGGTGATACATTTACGGGATACAGCTACACCCACATTTATCATTTTGTGAACTATATAACAAGTGCCACTCTGATATGGCTAATTGAATACAAGTAATGCATACTTCTCATGTGAATTAGAGTGATGTGATCATGAGTTTCTGCCAGTTGTTCTCTCTTCATAGGAATTCGTAGCAAGCTCCAGCCCAGTCCCCAGCCACTTAGTCCAGGTAGCCAACGCTGCTGATCTTATACAAAGAAGGCAGCGTTCTGATTTTCAGTGTAAGCTTCTGAATTCTCAATTAATTTGGAAACATAGGTTATCTTTTGTATGCTACCGTTTGACATGCATTAGTTTAGGCTATTTTTGTTTATGTTATCATTAGAGATAATACATAAGCTGAACCAACCTGTTTCCAAGTATATCAGATGAAATTGCTACATCTATTTTATATCTCATGGTCATATCAACATTTAAAAAATGTGAGTAGTTGAACCTTTACCCAGTAAGAAAACCTTTACCCTATATGCGTTTAATACTTCACTTGTCAATAGTTGTAGTTCAGAGCTTACGTATAATGTTCTATATTTTTTTATTGGGAAAATTGCATTAGATGAGAATCTACTATTCAACCTTTTCATTAAGGCAACATAACTATTGAAACTATTTAAGTATGCATCTAGGTTTGTTCATACCAAATTTGATCAAAAGTATGTAGAATGACACAAATTTTGTTCGATTTTTTTACAGGTTTGATGTTTTTCACTTTGTAGAATGAAAAATGTAACCAAACGTATTTTTGTTTTCTCGAAAGTGTTAAGATTCTATTCATTATCCAGCATGTTTTTTGCTGGATCTGGTATAAACGAAACTATATGCATACTTGGTGGAGTATAAAATAGTTTGAATACTTAGGTGGCCTTAATGAAACAGTAGACACACAGATTATATTTGTAAATAATTCAACTTTAAACTTTGTTTGTGTTTTTTCTCTCTAAATTTACAGCAAGTATAAAGTCAACTCTCTATACGGCAATCAAGGTGAATCAAATAATTATCTTTATTCTAGATACGATTGCTTACCCTTTTAGAGAAATCTCACATCACATATTGTTTATGTTTCAGGCAAATCCAGATCTAGTTTCTCCTCTGTTAACATTAGCGCTTAATGATGCTGTGACATACGATAAGGTTGATTTTTGAACATATCACTCTATAGTTTCATAAAAAAATGTTAATTAGTAAAAGTACTTTGTTCATCGTTAATCTTGTAGGCTACAAAATCTGGAGGCCCGAATGGATCCATACGGTTCAGGTAAGCCTGTATCTCTCAGTCCAGTATGTTTCTAGAAAGATTCCTTCTCTAAATTTATCTATTTGTCCTTTAGCAACTATTACAGGATATCAATCTAGTAAGATGGATGGTAGTCCACAAGTTTTTCCACCTTTTATGTAAAGGAGCGTTTTAGGTATATGGTGGCGATTCCTGAGACAACCAGAAACATGACACGAACTTAACCGGGTTTTGGGCTGCCATTTCTAGCTCGTTAGTGTTTATCTGTATAACCCATTTAATTAAGCAGGTCGTGTTCAGGGACGTGTTTAATAAATTAACTAGGTTGACCGTCAACTTGTTTAAAATTAGAATTAAAAAATATTTTATAAGGACAACAAGCCAACCCGTTTATTACCCATTTAACCCATTTATTACAACCCATTTACTATCTCTTAGTTATAAATGTCACATTTAACTTTTCTACTTCTTTCTATATATTTTGGTTCAAAAAATAAGCAAAAGCAACTTTGGTTTAGTGGTTGGAGGTGTTTGATTCCTCGCAGGAGGGCGGTGTTCGAGCCTCCATCTAAACATTTTTATTCTTTTTTTTTTCTACTTATTTTGTTCTTAAATGTCCTTCTTTCTTTTATTCAAAATTTCCAACATTATATACAACACAATTACTAATTTTACCACTACTTTAACTTTTTTTACTTGACGCTTAAACTTTATAAACTTTCAAGTTTAACCGCCAAAACTTTAAACTTAATCCTTTAATGTCCTAATATTTCAACTTGCCTCTACTATATACAATAAATATATGCTTTTAATCTATAAGTTTTTTTACTCCACTGCTTTAACCTTTTCAACTCGACTCTAATGTTTCTTCTATATGTTAAACCATGTTAATGTTACTGCCGCAACACACGTGAGGAAGTTTGTAGACACGCGGCATCGCGCGAGTATAATTTCTAGTTTAACACATGTAGTACCCGTCAACTTGGTTGACTCGTTTAACCCATTTACAACCTGCCAACCCATATATGATCACTAGTTAAGCCTGTATGGAATATTGTATATTTTTAACTTGGAGCATATGTTTTTCTATAGGTTTTAGCTCAAATGTTTAAATATATATTTTTTGCATGAAGCTCGGAAATCAGCAGACCGGAAAACGAAGGACTCTCTGCTGCTTTATCTATGGTCGAGGAGGCCAAAAAAGAGATCGATTCTTACTCGAAAGGTGGACCGATCTCATATTCTGATCTCATCCAATTAGCAGGTTGGCATCAAAGTTGTTCATTTTTTGTCGAACTTGGTACTTCTCAAATTCAAATAACAACCAAGACTTTTGATTTTTAATATGTAAAATATTCCTTTTCGATGATCTTAATATACTTTTATGTGGTCCATTTTCATTCTATTCAAAGATTATAAGTTTACTCAGTTTTGATATCATTTAACTTTTGAAAGTCAAATGTTGACTAGTTCACACTTCTTGTAGCTCAAAGTGCTCTTAAAGCTACATTTTTGGCTTCGGCTATTCGAAAATGTGGTGGCAATGAAGAAAAAGGAAATCTGTTATATTCAGCTTATGGTTCAACTGGACAGGTTAGTTTCTCTCAATAAATTCATGCTTCCTGTTTTTTGCTTTTATTGTTGTGGTATTTTGTACCACGCGTAGTTGAAGTGTACTTTGCACTTAATTGATCCGTATTATCCTTGGAAAATTGTGCAGAACTGTATGTTCAGTTGATTTGTGCACTAACATCTGTTGTTTCAAAATCCTTTTTTGTTGCATAGTGGGGATTGTTCGATAGGCAATTTGGAAGGTCAGATGCTCAAGAGCCTGATCCTGAGGGAAGAGTACCCGACTGGACAAAAGCGAGTGTTCAAGAAATGAAAGACAAGTTTACAGCCATCGGATTTGGTCCTCGCCAGGTAAACTTCTAATTTCACTCTCCACAAGAGAACCATAATCGCGGTGGATTATTCATGATCATATGACTATCCGAGTTGTAGATATTCTGACCCTAATGACTTACTGAGCTTTAAGAGCACAGTCAACAAGACAAAACAATGGTGGCAAGATGATTCTCTAATGCATTTCGAAATGGGTTTGGTTGGGTTGAGTTGACCTGCCAACATTTATTTTTTCATTTTCATTTGCCTTGGAATTTTTATTATTTTCTAACGTAAAAATGCGACGAAAAGATCATATTATCATGATATTAATCTATTTTTTTAGTTATAAGGTAGAAAATTATTTAAAAACACTACGGGTTAGTTTCAACCCTGCGAGTGTTTATACCCATTTGTGCAGTTCGTTTTCAAAAACTTGTTTTTTTAGCTTATCTGTTTGACCTGTTAGACATAAAATGTAACCCTAATAAATTCATTTCTACTGCAATCTGTTACAATTTATCACCTCTACATACAACTCCAAGCCCGTCCTGTGGCAAAACCAGAAGATTTATAAAGTGGACAAGAAAATTTTAAATTTCTTTTAGGCACAAAATTATTTATATTATGATTTTCTCACTTTTAACTAGTTAAGATTCTTTTACAGATCTAGTAACCTGTCTTCATTAAATTTTGCAGCTAGCAGTAATGTCTGCATTCTTGGGTCCTGATCAATTGGCCACTGAAGCCAAACTAGCAACGGATCCAGATGTCGCTAAATGGGTTGAAAAATACCAACGGAGCAGAGAAACAGTCTCCCAAACCGACTATGAGGTTAGCACCCCATGCACATATTTGGGCCACATTTTTTACTGAATAGGAAGGTCTTATTATACACGTCTGCACCAATGGACATCCGGCTCATAATAGAATTTATATCTTGTTTTTCAGGTTGATTTGATCACGACTCTTACAAAAATGAGCTGTTTGGGTCAAACCATTAACTACGAGGCGTACTCGTACCCTGTCCCTAAAGTTGACTTCTCAAAACTCAAGCTGTAAAAGCCTTGATATGGCAATTTATGTGATCATATGAGTTAAACGAGTTGACTTGATGATACGATCTAATCCGGATGGACATTTACTTTCTCGTTAGAAGGTTATTCAATCGCAGCATATACATCCAACAGGAGTATGGTTTGTTTTCTTAATAGTGCAGAAAATTGACGTTCGTGTATGAAAAGTGTAACTATTAATTTTAATTTTTATTTTTATAATTCTGTTTGGAGCGAATGAATTGAACTGAAAGTCACGTGTTCGTTGGCCTGTTCAAATTCAAATGCATTTCCTCCGGTTAAAGAGAAAAACCGAAAAAGTAGAACCAAAATGATATGATTCCATTTTTTATTGTTGGTTATAAATTCATGAATTAACTGAAACATTTTTGAAACAAGCTTCTAAAATTTATATAGTTAATATGTTATACATAAGAAAAGTCATTATAATTTTCATTTATTAATAACAGATCAGTAGTCACATATTTTCTTTTACAATCTAAAAGATCGTCAATTTATTACTTCATCTAATATGTATTTGGATTTATTAATAAAAAGTAGCTTAAATTAACACGCCTAACCAATGATTGACCGAATTAACTAATTATCTTTCTTAACAACTGAATTAACTGAGTTGTTTATAGCCAATGGAGCCAAGTCACTACAAGATGTGGTTTTGGGATCAGGTGGGTGGAACGTTGAATTTGACTCGTGCAAGCTCTAGTTTTACATGTTTCAAGCTCTATATCTAATTGGGTTTTGGTTTAGATTGTTTATTATTTACTACTGTTATCATTTTTTTATTTTTATTTATAATTATAAATGCAAATATAATTGCATATGTATTACAAAATATATATTATTTAGTTAAATATCATCACAATTATATAATTATATTTATCATGTAATTATATAAATTTAATTTATTCATAAAAATACTAGGCGTGTTTAGGCTCATGCAACAAGTCAAGTTTAATATATATGAAGTTTAGGCTTGAGCTCTTGTATTAGGTGTGTTGGAGACTGCATTCTAGCACTTTCAAGCTCGACTTGATTCAAGATTTTAATAAGCCGATCTCGATTAACTCACGATTGGATCGGCTTGTTTATACGTAGTTATGAGCTAGCTCAAGTTGATTGCTAGCCAAATTTGAGCTCATCATTCAAGCCAGAGCATATATTACAAGCCGAGCGAGATCGATTCATATTGTCATGACCTTGAGCTCGAGCAAAGCTAAAGCTGACAAAGGAAGCTAACTATATTTGACAGGAATTCATACTTTGACGAGAAACCGTTGTTTTGTTTAAAAGAAATAAATAAAACACACATAAATAGATGACATTCTTTGCATGTGCAACACCAATTCTATAACAATGATGTTTTACACCAATAGTAAGAATACAGACATGTAAAAAGAAAACCTACCATTTCCTCCTCCAAAATGTATTAAACATTTGATTATTAACCAAACTTTCAAAATCCATTTTGTAAAATTCCCCTAATAAATATTATAACAAAGATGAGAATCTTAGCATGACCCCTCACTGTTGTTGTTGCTCCTCACTTTGCTTTCCAGCAGCTGCTTCCTTTATTTCATCACCTCCTTCCTCCTGCATCCAAACAAAGCCGAAGTTGACATCAAAAGTTGTAGAGATAGACAGAAAGATGAGGCCCATTAGACCATATGGTGTTTATGTGAGTGGGTGTTGGTCTAACCGATTGAGCTATTAGTGAGGTCGAGCTTAATTGGTCCGTCCGTATGTTCATTATCATTTCACATGGAATGATGGAAAATAGAAGAAACATAGAGGTGACAAAACAGACATGTTAGGCAGACAGGTTGGATAGCCATAAAGGTCAAAGCGGTGTGTTAGGGTCTAAAAGGTTAAATCCATTGTAACGGGCTGAGTTAGCCTAAAACACTTGTATCCAATTTTATAAATAATTTCAGAAAAATGTGATTCTTAAAAGCTATTGTTACAGTGATTATATCATTTTTTGAATAAGGAGATTTAGTAGGTTGCAGGCATTAACCATACTCTTTGATGATTTGTGACATGTTTCCTTTTTAGCTGGTATTTTGATTTGACCAGTTAAAGATAAAACATAACTTGAATTGACTCAACTATTAAGTAAATAGATTCAAATTGACAGATCTAGGAAAGCGACAATTATACCTGCATATCGGAGGTCCACAGAGTGAGGTTGTCACGAAGGAGTTGCATGATCAAGGTACTATCTTTGTAGGATTCCTCACCCAAGGTATCCAACTCAGCAATTGCTTCATCAAAAGCCTGAATAATCGAAAGTAAAGACACAGTCATTTCACATTAGATTGAAAGAACTAGAAGGGATCCAGAAATCAAAATTTTGGTATGAAGTTTTGAAGCTCATACCTGTTTGGCAAGGCTACAAGCTCGATCTGGAGAGTTCAAAATCTCATAGTAGAAGACAGAGAAATTGAGAGCCAGCCCAAGGCGAATCGGGTGTGTTGGGGCAAGCTCACTGTTTGCAATATCCTGCAAAATAATGAAATACATTGACAAATGCATACAAGTTGGCTTTAGATGATCAAATCAACTCAGCAAATGATGGAGTTCGATTAGGATACAAGACGTGAAAGAAAATGAAAATCACAGAGAATCAATGGCATAGAGACAAACAATAACATCATACATGACAAATTAATTCAAAAGGGAAAAGGTTAACCTGAGCAGACTTATAGGAAGTAAGAGTGCTCTCAGCAGCATCTTTCCGATCACCACCAGTCTTAAACTCCGCAAGGTAACGATGATAATCTCCCTTCATCTTGAAATAAAACACCTTGGAATCACCAGCAGTGGCGGAAGGAATAAGCCTCGAATCAAGCAGCTTCAGAATGCCATGACAAATGGTCGTAAGCTCGGCCTCGATCTTGGACCGATAATCCTTGATGACGGTGACATGATCGTGATTCCCACGGGAGTCCTCCTTGTGCTCGATGGAGGAGATGATCCGCCAGGAGGCACGGCGAGCACCGATGACGTTCTTGTAAGCAACAGAAAGGAGATTACGCTCTTCGACACTGAGCTGGTCGGTTTCCGAGACTTTCTCCTCCATGAATCCAACCATTTCGTCGTAGCGTTCGGCCTGTTCGGCGAGCTTGGCCATGTAGACACGCGTCGATAGAGCCATTGTTGACTTGAGTGGTGGATTAACATTTAACACAGACATGTACGTAATGCATGCCTCATGTGTGCACCTTTTGGACTTCAACATAACATTATTCCGGGGTCAGCTTGTTGCGGGACAAGCTGTGGATGGGAGACACTCGTGGAGATCAAACTCCGAGCCCGCTTGTACGTGCTGCTCTGCTGCTTGTACTGTAACGCTTTATCAAGCTTTCTTCTATCTTGGGACACGAAAACAAAGGAGGAAATGAATTGAAGCAACCAAACACCTGGAACTGGAAGGAATCAACTATAATTTCCTAAAACTAGGATTATTCTAAGATTTTCTTCATTAAACCAAGTTACCCAAGTTGATGTAAGTGGGTGGCTAAACACTCCTAACTCCGACACACAAGAGTTCACACCGTGTATATGCCTTGAAAAAGCAAAAGGAAAAACCTAGCGTAAGAAGGGACAGCACTAGTATTGCCTAGCCGCTCCATAAGCCTAGGTCGTTAGAATTTAAAACTCAGATTTAATCCTATTCTTTAGCTATTCGTTTACGCGTCTAGCTTAGTCGATAAAAATCATGTTAGGCTTTACCAATAAGATCATCACAACACAACATTACATTCACAAAACAATGTTTCTTTTTTCTTTTTTTTTCTTTTTTTTTTATAATAAGAACATAAAGTGTTATTCTCAAAATTTCATAACCATAGCACATTCACAGTAAAAAGTACAAACTCCTTACAAAATCATAATTAAACAAAAAGAAACATGCCAAATATTCAAAAAAAAAAAAAACAAGCTAAAATGATTTACTCAAGGCAAAACACAAAACCCACATAAATTAACTTTAAGCTTAGTTAACGGGCCTTCGCAGCAATTCTTTGCTTCCGTAAGCGCTCAGCGATGATAAAGGCTAACTCTAGGGATTGCGAGGCATTCAGCCGCGGGTCACAATGGGTGTGGTAGCGTGACCCAAGATCATCAAAGGTCACAGTTCTTGACCCACCAATGCACTCAGTCACGTTTTGTCCGGTCATTTCTAGATGAACCCCACCAGGGTGGCTTCCTTCTTGCTCGTGCACATCGAAGAACGCTCTCACCTCCGCCTGTTAATATAATGAACTGTTATTAGACTCTACGAAACAAGTCATTCTATACTCAAATGCCAAGACAAGTCATTTCATACTCATATGTCAACCCTGTTTAAAGGGTAAAATTTTGAGAAAATATGAAAAGATGTCAATTCAGGTTGTATAAAAGAAAATTCATAGTGTATAAATAATAAAAAAGCTTGAAGTCAATTTAATGAATTAGCTATTTATAAAACTAAAAGAAAAATAAGATGGACCAAAAACTATCCTTGCGTCAACCCTACTCTACCCGATCCGTAACTAAAATGTATAACATTGTCCTTTCGCAACCTCTATGCCATATCTTGAGATATACCTTTCAAAATCTTAACATGGACCACATTCAACATATTGTATTCAAGTGATACAAAAAATCATTGTCTTCCACAATAATCATGAAGGGTACTTCCAATACGTATCGGTCCCCCCATGAACCTTGGTCCCACTTCAATAGTCACACTTGACCCATATAAAGCAATAGCTCGTAGTTGTAAGAATGGGGCACTATTAATGATCACAAACAATACGAATTGACATAATAAGTGCTCTTAATTGTCATCAACATGTTAGAAGTGCTACCCGGTCCACCAAGGCAAAAGAAAGCCACCATACCTATGGTCCAAAGCGCGTGTAGACCACATGAAAAAGAGTATCATTTTCGCTTAACATTAGTGATTTATTCTTTTTCACAACGAACAACTTTATATGACCAAAAACAAAATAGCATCTAGTTTTTATATATGATTGAGATGAGTGACTTACCCTAATAGCATCGAAGGGGCGAGTTTTTAAACCACTTGGGGCCTTGATAGTGTTGCCATGCATAGGATCAGTGACCCAAGTGACGATTTGACCTGCTCTTCTAACTGCTCTTATAAGATGTGGAAGCTTCACCCTCATGTTCTCAGCTCCCATTCTTGTTATGATTGTAATCCTCCCGGGTTTGTTCTCGGGGTTCAAGATGTCTATGATCTTGTTTAACTCGTTTGGATCCATTTTGTCACTCACCTATTGAGTTAGATTATTAGCAGCCTTTGAAATTGAAGTATAAACATTTTAAAACATGAGTTAATGGATAAACTATACCTTAATTCCAAGAGGGTTTGCAATTCCTCTCAGGAACTCCACATGGGCACCATCCAGTTGGCGAGTGCGTTCACCGACCCAAAGGAAATGAGCCGAACAATCATAGTACAGGCCGGAAGTTGAATCTAATCGAGTAAGAGACTGTTCATAAGGCAAGTGCAAGCACTCATGTGATGTCCAGAAATCAGTGGTGGTCATGATCGGATGATCAATTGTGAGTCCAGCTGCTGCCATGAAGCCTAGCGCCTCATCAACTTGGTTAGCTAACTCGCGGTACCTAACACACCACAAAAATAATAATCATCAACCACTTTTAATTTAGGAGTGGACCTACATGGCATACAGGGTATGCACAACACACCTTGTATATAATATTAGTTTGTAACAAATAAACGATTAAAACTGAGTAGAAGATATAAATGACTATTTCACCCTTCTTGACCTAAAAAGCTATTGAAAATTCATTATTCTAAAACTACTCATCACAGAGGAGTTGTAAATGACTCGTGTTCACGGGTTGGCAGGTCAAACCTGAGATAAACCGAAAAAAACATGGACTAAAGAACCTGAAAACGACACACACATTTGCAGGCTGGCACGAGCATGAACCATTTAACCCGAAACCAAAATAAAGCGAAAACAACACACGTATTTGTAAATTGACACAAGAACAATCCATTCAACCCGAAACTATGGTTATAGGTCAAATCAACTTAATCATCAGGCTAACTTTTTACGAGTTTATTTAAACTAGAGGTGTAAAAACACGTTCTTTTTCCAAAATATGCATTAATTTTGTTACACATTAATACTCTACGATTATATATTTAGAACCAAATACATATGTAGTTGAAATAATCTCGCGTAATGCACATTCTCTTTTATCTTTAAAAATACTGACTCACACCCACTGAGACTAAATCAAGCTTGCAAATTTCTAGGTAGATTCATATAACGTTTCGTGTCTAAAAGACCATAGAATGAGGGGCCATATGGTAAGTAACATACCTATCACCCTGTTCGCTATTCTCTGTGAAATCAAGATTCCACTGATACACCCTTTGCATAGCAGCATACCCTCCAGTGGCAAAAGCCCTCAAAAGATTAAGAGTTGCAGCAGATTGACTGTAAGCTCTAATCAATCGTTGAGGGTCGGGTGTCCTCGATTTCAAATCGAACGCGTCACCGTTCACATTATCCCCTCTGTAACTCGGTAGCTTCACACCATCCTTCTCCTCAAAAGGGTCTGATCGAGGCTTCGCAAATTGCCCAGCCATTCTTCCCACCTGTTACAATCAAACACCCACAATTCAAATCCAATTATCATTCAAACCTGAAAGAAAAACAAGCTGAATCATATTAAAATTTTGAAATCATTGCATAAACAGAGGAATATATGGTCCTAACGAATTGGGGATTCTTTGAAACATACGAAAACTGTTAATCAACACCCAAATTGGCGAATTCCAGATCGATTGAGAGTCATATTGAAAAGAAAAGAAGTCGAATCATACGAAATGTTGAATTCCATGCATAAAAACGAGGAATTTGGAGTCATAACGATCTACAAAATTGGGGATTCTTTGAATTATTACAAAATTGTAAAAGATAAACGAAAGAAAAGTGACCTTGATAACAGGCATTTGACCACCGAACATCAAGACAGCTCCCATTTGAAGAATGACTCTAAAAGTATCCCGAATATAATTGGCATTAAACTCCTTAAAGCTCTCAGCACAATCACCACCCTGCAACAGAAACGCATTCCCCATGGCAGCGTCACCGAGTCGCTCCTCAAGGTTTCGTGCTTCTCCGGCGAAGACGATGGGAGGAAACGTTTCGAGGGTCTGGAGGACCGAATGGAGGTCGTTTTGATCTGGGTATTCGGGGAGCTGAAGAGCCCTTTTGGATTTCCAGCTGTCGACGGTCCATTTTGGGGTGGATGTTGTGAGTTTAGGGGTGGCGGTGGATACGGTGGCGGATGTGGCGGATGAAGGTGCTTTTGAAGCTGTTGGGTCGGGGGAATGCAAGGCGGAGATCGGCCGGAAAGATGCACCGGTGGCCGGAGGAGATTTGAGTGGTGGTGAAAGAGATTGAATTTGGAGGACTGTGTGAGTGTGTGTGTTGGCGTTTCGAAGAGCCATAATAACTATTAAGGACGTGAGGCAGTTTTGGTACTTAAATTTTGGACCAAAGGAGGTAGGTGCATGTGTACAAGGGTATTTTGGTAAATGATTACATGCGTTGAATTTCAAGGGGTATTAAATGTTTGATTTGATCATTAGGGAGTATATTAAATGTTTGATTTGATCATTAGGGAGTATATTAAACGTTTGATTTGATCATTAGGGAGTATATATGCTACATGTTAAAATGAAAGAAATGTTATCATGTATTTTTTTTAATTGTTTGTATTTTTACCGCAAGATATTCTTTGGTTTTAAGCAATGTTTTCAGAACCGGATCGGACGTCGAACCGGATGCCTTACTGGTTTGGTGGTCGGACCGGTTGGACCGGATTTAACTATATTTTAATTATATTTATATATATAATTAAATATTTGTTGGAAATAAGAGTATGAAAGAGAGTCTCTCTAAAACTCTAACACCTTTGTCCCATATTGGTGTGACAAATGATATATTATGTGTTTATATGTGATAACAAAGTGAAAGGTATTGAATGTCTTTATGATATCTTTTACACCATGACCTACCCGCGCGCAAGGGGGGTGCAAAAACGGGTTTCTGGCTGGAAAATTTGGGTCGCCCACGCACGACATGCGAACACGAATGCCGTTTGAAATAAAACGGGTCCGCGTGAAGCCGGTTTTTTGTTTTTTTTTGCTCTTAATTTTGTTGGATCTTATATGCCCAATTTGTTGATAAGATCATACAATAAATATTGACACCTATTTAGAAAATTGGTTTTCTAAATATTACTTTTGTGATAGAACAACATTATATGGATAATTTGTTCATGAGATATTTATTTGTTTCATTATTTAAATTGGTTAAATAATGACAAATAAGAGTGTGTTATGTTATAAAATTAAACTAGGTTTTAATTCTATAATTTAAATGAATGAAAGAGTGCAATTTTATAAAATATCAAAATGGATGGGAAACCCATTTGGAATGGGTATTTTCGGCCGCCCAAAGGCCTTGGAGAACCCATCCTTGTCTTGTTTCTTGCAATACATAACTGTAAGGATCTAAGATCTAGTTTGATCAATTAGGTTATGATTTGCAGTGGAATAGTACTAGAATTAGACGAAATTTAAGCAAGAATAAGATGAATATTCAATCAAGCAGTGACGGTTATAGAGAGAGAAAGTTTTCTGCAAAAGATAATGTTTTCATTCATTCATAAGCTTCGGCATGTACAAATTAGGTCAACATT
>BJCM01085429.1:0-20442 GCA_018326385.1 Flaveria bidentis
TATATATATATATGAGAGGGTTCAAATAAGAATCACGTTTTTTTTGTGAGAACTCTAAGAACCAATCTTAGTCACTCATTTTTTATCATATGTCATTTTCCCTCTTTTTTTAAAACGTTCATAATTTTTTTCACAACATCATTTTTTTCAATAAAAATTCAACATAAAATTTAGTATTTTTTTTAGGGTTAAAAGCATATTTCCCCACTAAAACTCTTTAATTGCATATATACCCAAGCAAAAAATTTAAATATATATATCCCCTTACAAAACCTCTTAATTGGCAAATTTACTTATTTTTATTAAAAGTAGTTTATATAATGACTAATTTACCCTTATTTTTACTAAAACTTTATAATTGGCAAATTTTCATTACCAACCTTATAAATGACAAATAGATGCAATTGATCCTTAAAGTTTGGGTTAAAAGCAAATTTCCCTCTCTAAAACTCTTTAATTGTATATATACCCAAGCAAAATATTTTAATGTATATATTCCCTTACAAAACCTCTTAATTGGTAAATTTACTTATTTTCATTAGAAGTAGTTTATATAATGACTAATTTGCCCTTATTTTTACTAAACTTTATAATTGACAAATTTCTCTTACCAACCTTATAAATGACAAATAAATTAAAAGCATATTACCCCTTGTAAAATTGAGCTTACAAAACGGCTTACACGTAAAATTGATAACTAGATATGTAGTTCATTGTGCTAATAGAATTGAATATATATAATTCATGATTGACCACGTGTGTTTTAAAAATTCACATGTCACGTAAAGATATGTTATAAGTCAGCCTTTTATATTAAACTGTCACCAATAATAAAAAAGGTTGAAAAGTCGGAATAAAATTTGAAGTTTTTAAGAAAGTTACTGTTTATAACATTTTAAATTAAACTACTTTGGGTTATGCTACATCTTCTTTATTTTATCATTCTTTGTAACGGCAATAAAAGCCTTTTATCTATATTACGGAGGATTAAATATTAAATGTTATAAAACGAATAATGTGTAAATGTATATTCTTTTATAGTGATGATCATTATCTACGTTATTACGCGAATAATTAATTTATGTAGTTGATTTATATAAGAATATATTTTTTATATCTTAATTTCTTAATTTTTCATAACGATATTACATATTTGAGAAGGTAAACTGGTAAAGATAATATAGAGAAACAAAATATAACTTGAAATGAGAAAGGTGACGTTTACTTTTTCTTCATAATCAAATTGTTTTAAGTGAAATACGAATTAGTTCTCTCCTTATCAGTAGTGTATTTCGTTCTATTGGATAAGTTATATATTTGTATACTTCATTACGTACAAATGTATTCAACATTTTATAGGCGCGCAAATTGTTATTTACTCTATTAAGCTCTTCATTTTAAAGAATTTTTTTTAAATGTTATACTTTTCTACAACTAAAATATCTTCTATAATATAATATATAAGGATTGAAATTAAGCATTTGATTATTTTCACATATTACGTTATTACAAAATTTTATAAAATCAAGACGAAAGGATCGTCTGTAACAATTATACAAATGGATTAATTTTTATTATTATTATTCATTTATTAAAAGTTGATAAGATGCTAAACGAAAAAGTAACTTAAATGTGGAGAATACTACTCTTGGTAACGCATCTAGGGTTTAGAAATGTATTAGGGTTCCAACATAAGTTATTAAAACAGATATCTATAAAGAGACCTTGAAAAGCCCTAAAAAGGGTTTGAAAGTTCTAGACTCTATGTCTCTATCAGTATATAAATAAATTAAGAGTTTATGAATTAAAGTTAATATACTAAGACTATAATTAATAGATATATGGTTATGCTTTTTGTTACTTTTCTTATATTCAAGTTTAGAAACATGAGGTAACGAATGACGTCATGGTATACTAAAATATTATAAAATACTACAATCAGTCATATGACCACTTACTAAATCAAGAAACAATTAGGATAAAAAATTTAATGTATGATAACAAGCTAATTCACTTTCAAATCAAATGCTGCAATGAGGACTACCACTTTTCCATGGACGCTCTTTAAGGTGTAATTACTTGAGACAACAATCACATCGTGTTTGAATCCACCAAACATTTCATTTTAAGAGACTTTTGTTGAAAATTGTAAAAAGTTTTATCGCTATCACTTTCTTCACAAAAGTTACACGTATAGTCTTCATCATTTACATCCTAAAACTTAGCTAGTAACAATATGTTTTACCTATAGAACATAAACTTAGATTTATATACGTATAATATAGAGCAGATCTAGCAATCTCAAACACATACCATTATGTATGTTTATCAACCATCACGTTGAACTTTAGTATAATAAACCTAAAACATTTTTTCAAACATACGTCTACAATGTATATTGTGATATTGACTAACACTAGTAGACCCTAATTATCCTTACCTGACGATATGTGAACCTCATCACCAATTTTGGCCGGCTCTAATTTTCCTAAACACACATTAGTTGGCCCTATCCTTGTTTAGCCATAGCTAACCTAAATTGACAGTAATTAATAACTAAGGTAAGGTCATATTAAATAAGATATTCAATTTAAAATGTATAAAAAAGATTTTAGGCTTAACATATATTTTTCTATTGTTTTAAAAGAAATGATATTTTAGTCATTGTATCTAATACGTTAAGTAATTATGTTATATCCATTTGTTATGTTAAATATTTTTCATCATATATCATATGTATTTATTATTGAGTATTACGTTTAAGATCATTTCCATTGTGTTCCCGAATACTTTGATACCAGCTGAAAACTTACGACTAAACAAATACGACATTGCTAGAAATAAGGTATCTAGGATAAACTACTATCCTAGATAATAGTCATGATATGTCTAGGACTTACCTTTTGTCACCAACTAAAGTTGGTAACTATAGTAACTAATAAAGGATGAACAATAGAATAAAGTATGATCAACTACATGGGAATGGGGAAATATCATGTAGTATCTCAGAGATTGCAGCGGAGTGTTAGAGGGACTATACATATATCCACTGGTTCATAGTAGGTTCTTCTGAATGCTAACTAGCTTCAGAAGAACAAGTTCTTCCGAAACCACTTATACTTCGGAAGAGTCTACTTCTTCTGAGATTTGTGCCGATCTTCATGACATCATACTTCGGAAGTTATTATCTTGAAATCTTCCAAGTGTTGTACTTTGGAAGAAAGATAACTTTGTCTTCGGAAGATGAATTTATCTTTGGAAGTTCATTTATCCTTAGTCTTTGGAAGTGCAACTTTTTCTCTTCGGAAGTTCTTTCACAGTTGCACTAAAAATGTTTCTAAGTGTATGTTTTGGTTGGACCAGCCTTACTTGTTCCAAAAAAACTCCCCTTAGGCTGATGCTATCAAAATCTCATTTGTTATTGCTTCTCAAAGCTTTCAGCACCAATGAGAGAAGAATCTTTTATGTTTTTCTATTCTTTCCGAAGGTCTTGCTAAGAAGCTTGTACAAGTCATTTGTAGATAGAAGATCTAGTCTATTACTTTCAATGACATGCACCCTCTGTTGTGTCCCTATGAAGAGAGTCATTTGATGCGAGTTATAATCATACTCCTATCGAACTATGGGTTCTAGTTCAGGGCCTTCAACCATTTGCAAGAAAGCCTTTCCTTTGGTGATTGACCCTTTGTTTTCCTCCCCTTCTCTTATATTTAACTCTTCTTCAATCTTGGTATTTTTAGTTTATTCAGCCAGATGAAGGCTACTTAGATGGTTGTAATATAAGCAACTACTTTTGAGTTGGGGGGATTGGAAAAATAGTTTATCTGCTAACTCAGCAATGTCAAATTCACTGAAGTATAGTAGAGAAGATGGGTTAAGTCTGTTGACTTCACCATTCACTCTTTCCACAACAAAGTTATGAGAAGAGTCTTTGAACCTTCACTGGACTATTTTCTTTCTAGGAACAAAGGGCTAAGATGGTAGCTTGTCCCCTTCCTAGAGTTTAGTAGAGTCACCAGCCTTCTTCTCAGCTTCTTCTCTTCTTCCACAAGGGAGTTAGAGTTAGTTTCAAAGAGTTTAAGAGATTGGTCTAATGTTCCTCTTGGTAGATCAAGGAATTGTTCTCTTGTGATGGAACAAGAGGATCCATTAGTGAAGGTTAATTTGATAGACCCCTCCTCACAAGAGATATCGCTCAAAGTTGTGTAGTTGGTAAGCTTCCTCTTGATCTCCTTAAAGTCTTCCAAGGTCCGAGGTTTAGATGATTGAGAGGATGACTTGGGTGGATATTGGTTGGGTCTAGGAAGTGTTTTGGGTTTAAGAATAGGTAGTGGTGGTGGTTGTTGTGATGTAGTGGGAGAGGATGAGAGTAAGGTTGATAAGGAGATAATTCTTTAAGAGAATATCCTTTAGAACATAGAAAGGTTGTTCTTTCACTCCTCAGCTATTGTTCAGCTTCCTCTTTCTTTCTTTGCTTTTCCTCCTCTAAGGCCAACCTTGCTACTTTATCTTGTCCTTTCTACAAAAGAGTTGCCCTTTCTAAGTCCATCAGCTCCTTAAGTGGTAGGAAGAGCATATCTTCACTTGCTGCTCCTAGATTGACAAGTCTGTCAATGATCTCCACCTTTTTTAGTTGTCGATAGCCTCCTGGTTTGCCACAACTGCTTTCTACTTGCAGCTAATAGGTTCCCAGTGGGAGTCTACCTTTTCTCTTAAGTTTTTCCAACTTTTCTTCCTCTAGAAATTCTTCCGCAGTCATCTTCCTCTTGCCTTCGATGTCTTTGGAAGTTTGAGTCTTTAGAGATTCAGGTGCAGAGGATTCAAGTTGGTGGGAGGTGATTTGAGCTTGTGGTGATGAAGGTGTTTGAGGGAGAGGGGTTCTTAGAAAGTCTTCACTATTTATCTCAGAGGTCAGATCAAGAATTGCCTCTATGATAGGTAGAACATTAGACAAAGAAGATAATCCTTTCGCAGCTTGTACTTCAGCAAAGGAAGTTAGAGGAATTTCACTTCTTGTCCCAACTGATTCAGTTGCTGGACCATCAGTCCTTATATGCCCTTGAAAATCAATCTCAGGTTCAATGTGGACATTAGGTTGACTAACTTCGTTCTTAGTGGTAGGAGGTGCATTCAACCTTTGAAGCTCTCCAGCTCTTAAATATGCCATAACAACATCCGGACTTGGTTGTTCAAGTGAGGATCCTATTAGGAACTTGGTTAGGAACCTATTCAGATCTATAGGCATCCTTGGGTCCACTTGAAGAATAATAGGAAAAGGCTTAGGGAAAACTATTGCTCGCTAAACAAGCTATCTTAAGGATAAAGTATAAAGAGTTAAGCTTTGTTGTTCCACATGTGTTTCACTTTGAACTTTCTCCTCCTTTTGGTAGCATCATCTTGAGAGCTTGATGAGCTAGAGGAAGAAGTCAAAGAGAATTGGAATGGTACATGCCTAACAAATCTCTCAATCTGTTTCTCAGCTAGTGATCCTTGAGATTTTCAATTTCAAGTTGCTAAGTGGTAGACCTATCCTCTAAAGTATGAACCCTGGACTCAAGGTTTGAGACTTTAGAGGGTAGGTCTTTAATAGTGGGTTGCATACTTCCCTCATCTTCTTTAGAAGAATAACATGGAGATGAGATAACATACCTAGTATGTTTATCCTCATCACTAGATGTGGTTTCTTGGCACCCGGGTTTTCCTTGCTTAATGATGTCTTTTCAGAGTCATCAAGAGGAAAAATTGATATAGATTCAGTCTTAGAGATGTTACCACTGTCCTGAGAGTTCAATAAGACACTCTTAGTAGTGGTAACTGAATCGACATGAGTCCCCTCCATATTAGTAGGGCTCACCTCAATTTGGGTTCTCTAATGGGGGCTAGAGATTAGAGGTTTCTCTAGGCTTAGTTGATCCTTAGATGGGTGTTGTGGATCAACATCATGGCCTTGAAGAGACAAAATTTCTTCATCAGTACCTATTGTAAGGTTAGTGAAGGATATGAAAGTTATGCCTAATGACTCGCGACCTTGATTAATGTCTAAAGGCATTAAACCTATAATGAGGTTATCCCTTTTTGGCTGTTGCGGGGAGTATAGTGACTCATCCTAAGGGCTTAAAGCTTGGGTTCAGGGCTCATGGGATTAAGATTGGGGACATTCAATACCATATTAAGGTTAATAGTGAAGGATGGTGAGACCTCAGACTGAGTGGGAGTCCATGTTTCCACTCTAGCCTTTTTAGGTTGAACATAGGGAACTTGTTCAATCAGAGTAGATTGAACATGGTTTCATTTGGAGCGTCTCTAATAAGTATATTTGATTGGATAGGAAGGAAGATTTGGTATTAAGGTGGTTAGTGCTGGTGTGGGTTCATCACATATGAGGTTAACAGGAATGTCAACATGAGCCATGGGCTCAATCATACCTGGAACAAGTGTAATGTGTTTTCCTGTGAAGTTGGTGGACACCCTCTTCAACACCTTGATAATGGCCAGGCTTATGTGCGGGATAGGTAGAGTAGCTGCACAGACAAGCTTCTCCTGATCCAGCTCACAGTTGATGATGTACTAAATAAACCTGCGATACATATAAAACGTCCCCCTTTGAAGGTTTCATCTAAGGTTGTTTAGCACAAATCTTAAATAGTTGAACCTAAGGCCTATTACCGATCCATGAACCATGCATCCTAAATCATAGTTGATCCCAACCACCGGACTTGTTTGATAGATAGTGAAGAACAATGTGAAGCAGGAATTTCCAGTTGTATGAGAAATTAAATGTGTAGATAGTGGACCTGCTCACATCTCCACCATATCCCATTTAGGCATATGTGTCTTCTAAATCCATTTTCAGGAATTCAGTAGGAGAACCCTCATCATGGAGCTCTAGGTGCTCCCTGATGACCTGTTCATATATGATCAATTCTTGGCTGCAAATTGTTGACCTTATGATCCTAACTCTGTTAAGAATATCAGTTTGACCATTTCCCCATAACTCGACCATGTGGTTTAAGTAAACAGTGGGGTTAATGATTATGGCTATGTAATAGGTGGACTGGGTTAGGAACTAGATGATTTTAGGAAAGTCAACATCCTTAAAAGAGTCAAGGAGTGTGACTTGGTTGTGCTGAGGGTTTAGTTCCATTGTTGGGAAATTACAGAGGAAATGAAGTTGATTTGGGAGTAAAACTAAAGACAAAGGAAACTTAGGGTTGTGAATTTGGTAAAAAGATTAAAGGATAACTTGAAAGTATTTAAATGGGTGAAATGGCTGATGGATAAAGTAAAGTGATAGTTTGGGGTATGGTGTGACAAGGGCAGTAAGGTTAAATCCATTAAAAATATTCCTGACATCATTAATAAAATCGTTACCTTTTATAGAGTGGAGCCTAAAATATTTCCGTTACACAGTAAAGCTTTCTTTCGAGAGTAAGAGTTTTCAAGAGGGTAGTCTTCTTCCGAAGCCAAACTTACTTCCGAAGGTAAATTTCATCCAAAGAGGATTTTACTTCTAAGAGTAAGAATATCTTCCGAATGAAAAAGTTTTCAAACTTTGGAAATGGATTTGATATAACATCAAATATTCTTCCGCGGCTAAAAAACTCTTCGGAAGATAGAACTAAGTGTGAAGGAATTTTCCTTCAGAAAACAAATAAGATATCTTTTGAGGGTTAAATTCTCTTCGGAAGAACACATACTTAGCAATTTTTTTGAAGAAATACCTTTTATAACATGGCTTAAATTGTATGACAAAAACAAGACACATTTTGAAAAACGTATTGAAAGGAGATAGACTAATCAAAGGTTATCATTCGAATAGCTTTAAAAAGAGACTTAAACCTTTGTTCATCAAAAGTATTGGTTAAAAAATCAACATATTGTTCATTTGAGTCAACTTTGACAAGTTTAATCAGATGTTTCTCATGAATATCTCTCATCTGCTTTATCTTGGAGTGCTTGACTGGATTTTCTGTAATGGAAATGGCACTCTTGTTGTTAATATGAATAGGAGTATTCGTAAAATGGAATTCATAATCCAACATCTGATTTTGAATCCACGGTAGCTGGGCATATCAACTAGCAGCAACAATGTGTTTAGCTTTAGCAGTTGATGTTAAGACACAGGATTGCTTCTTGCATTGCCATGAGATGATACTTCCACCATGAAATTAACATCCTCCTGATGTTGATTTCTTGTTGATGTTACAATCACCATAGTCACTATCAGTGTAGCCATAAAGATTGAAGTCTTGATTCCTAGGATACTAGAGACCAAGTTTTGAAGCTCCTTTGAGGTATCTAAGGATTCTTTTTACAGCAACTAGGTGAGACACCTTTGGAGCAGCCTGATATCTTGCACAAATGCAGTTGCAAACATAATATCAGGTCTACTTGTTGTTAGATACATTAGAGATCTAATAATTGCCTAATATTGATATTGATCAGTATATTCCCCTTCAAAGTCAGGACAAAGATTGTGATTTCTAGGTATAGGAGTCTTTGCTGGCTTAATCCTTCATGTCAAATCTTTCTAAAATGTCATTGACATTTAGATTGATTGATAAAGAACCCTTTCTTCATTTGTGTTACCTGAATTCCAAGTAAAAAGTCCATTTTTCCCATGGAACTCATTTCAAACTTCTTCCTCATAATGCTCTTAAAGTCTTTACACATCTGGTCATTTGAGGAATCAAATATGATATCATCAACACAGACTTGTATGAGCAAAATTTCTTTCCTAGACTTTCTTATAAATAAAGTCTTGTTACTGGTACCTCTGGTGTAACCATTCTTCAGGAGAAATTGAGTTAATCTCTCATACCATAACCTAGGTGTTTCGTGCAGTCCATAGAAAGCTTTATCCAATTTGCACACATAGTTAGGGTGTTGTGGGTCTTTAAATCCTAGAGGATGGAACACATAATTTTCTTTGTCTATATCCCCGTATAGAAGTGCACACTTGACATCAAGCTGGTAGACTATATAATTGTTGGATGCTACATAAGCAAGAAAGATCCTCACTGCCTCAAGTCTTGCAATAGGTGCAAAGACACCAGTGTAATTAATTCTCTCCTCTTGCATGTATCCTTGAACTACTAGTCTTGCCTTGTTCTTGATAATCAAACCTCGATCATCTCTCTTGTTCCTGAACAACCACTTTGTGCCAATGGGTACTTGACTGGATGGTAGTGGACATAAGTTCCAAACCTTTTATCTCTTGAATTGAAGCAATTCTTCTTGCATTGATTCAGCCTAACTACTATCCTTTAAGGCTTCTTCTACCTTCCTTAGTTCCATCTGAGAAAGGAAACATGAGTACAAGCAGACATTCCTATTATGAGTTTGTCTTCTTTTTCTTAGACCTTAAGATTCATCTCCAATGATAATCTCAGCTGGATGAGTGTTGTGAATCCTAAGCCTAGGAGAGATCTATATTTGAAAAGTTTTGCTTAAGATTTTGAACACTTGGACCAGCTGATGTCTCACGTTCATTCAATGAGGACCGATTGAATAAAGGAGAGACAACATATATATCATTTAGCTGTAAAGTAGTATTAACAATTGTCTGTTCCTTCAAAATGCTGCTTCTATCAGCTTGGCGTTGTGCGTTGTTCGAGTTGTCACTTGATAAGTTTTGAGGCTCACATTGTGGACAACTTGTTGAAGCTCCGTTGGTTCTTGAAATAGTCATACTATCATATCTTTCAATTGTGGGAGCTAGATTCACAACAACTCTTGGAGAACTTGGAAAAGGTCTGGGTAACTCGAACAATTGGTCATCATTAGAATCACTTCGAGTACCTGTTCCAGCTAAAACATTCTCACAAGAGGTTTTAGAATAGTTTGGAAATAATTTTAAATTAAAAATATGATCAGGTCCATTCCGCCTAACATAAGGAGTATGCTCATTAATAACACTGTTGAATGATTCCTCAAATTGTTTATTTTTTATGTTATAAACTCTATAAGCAATAGAGTTGGAGGAATATCCAACAAAGATAGCATCATCCGACTATTTAGCAAACTTTGCCAAATTGTCCTCTGTGTTAAGTATGGTACACCTGCTGCCAAAGGGCCTAAGAAAATCAATGAACGGTGGCCTCTTATTCTATAACTCACAAGGGGTTTTCCATAGGGCTTAACTATAAAAACTCTGTTCTGCACATAGCATGAAGTGCTAACTGCCTCTGGCCAGAATTTTAGAGGTAGCTTTGAATTAGCTAACATAGTCCTAGCAGTCTTAATAAGCGTCCTATTTCTCCTCTCAGCAACACCATTTTTTAGGAGTTCTAGGAGCACTATATTGTCTCGAAATCTTTTTTAAGTTATGGAATAAGTCAAGAACTTGATTCTCAAACTCAGTCCCTTGATCACTTCTAATTATTTTCACCTTGTGATCAATTTGATTTTTTATTTTAAGAATGAAAGATTTTAAAGTTTTAGCAGTTTCATCTTTAGTTATTAAAAAGAATATCCATGTAAATCTAGTAAAATCATCAACTATCACAAGACAATATGATTTCCTTCCAATGCTCATTATACTTGTGGGACCAAATTGATCTATGTGTAGTATGTGTAATTGAGTGGTGATAGAGTTAACTTTTATGGATTTATGGGAGCCCTGTGTTGCTTTCCATTTAGACATGCAACACAGTTATCCTTACAGACAAATTCCTTTTCAGACACACCATGTACCAAGTTATTTTTAACAAAATTTTTCATGCTTCTAAAATTAAGATGACATGTTCTTTTATGCCAAAGAGTTGACTCGTCACCATTAGCTTTGGAAAGAAAGCATGATGCTTCACTTAATGGGGAAGCATTGTTCATATTAGGCTTGTACATATCCCCTTTCTTGGGAGATATAAGAAGCACCAATTCCGGAGGAACTGTCATCCCACACGTGAGGATAATGCACTCATATTTTGTGATGAACATTTGGTGCTTTTGATCAAAGAATTAAGAAACACTTAAAAGATTGTGTTCAATCTGTTTGACAAAGTTTACTTTATCTACCTTCAACTTACCATTGGATACACTACCTCTGCCTAAAATGTATCGTCCAGTTTCACCTCCAAACTGAATAGGTCATCCATCAAAATATTAAAATTATTAAAGAAGAGATCTATTCCCTATCATATTCCTGAAGCATCCACTGTCCACAATCTATATATTTACATTTTTGTCATATGGATGTCCCTGCACATAAGGTGTAAATATTAGCTTGGACTCCACCACTTTCTTGGCAGTTTTTCTAGCTACCTCAGCTCTATTTCTTCTAACTTTGGTGGTTAGGTCTTCATCACCACTGGTGGGAGTTGGTTTTGCTACTTTATCCATCCCTTTAATGATCTCCATAATTGCATCATTCTTCTTCTCATGAAGTAGAGAGTCAGCAGATGGAACCTCTTGCTCTTCAATACCATACCTTGGTTTTCTTATAGACTCATAAGAGTGTGATGGAGTGATTTCATTGGTTCTTAACCTTTTTTTGTTTTGATAACTGACCTTTGAGTGGGAGGATGATGCAAGAATGGTTTTAAAGTTATGCTCTTCAATTGCATATTTTTGTGCTTTAGTCTTAGCTATGACTAGCTGGGCTTGAGCCTTAGTTAACTTGGAGACTAAATCTTTGATTTAAGCCCTGTAGTTGGAGTGTTCATGTTTTAAAAAGGATGTAGTTTTCTCCAACTCATCAAATTTCATTTTATAGTTAGTTTCTACCCTTTTGAAATCAGATTTTAAGATGTTTATGTACTCAATATCATATTTGATTTGCATGTTATAGTCTTGATATAATTTGACTTTAGTAATACAAGCTAGAGTATAGAGATGTTCATATATCTTGCTATCATTTGTTCTAGCCATGAGTGCTTGAGCAGGGGTCACATCCTACACCATGAATCTCCAGTCAACATCTTGGGCAACAATAGCGGTTTGTTGTTCAATTGACTTAGTAGCAGCTTTAGATGCCATAGAATGTGGTCAGACTTGAATGGCTCCTAGGTTGGATTTAGGAGCTTTGCATTCCCTTGGAAATTTACCAAGTTGATTGTCGTTGTAGCACTTGGCCTTGGTTTTGTCAAACCTAAATGTTTTGAGGGAAATGCCTTTTAGTTCTTTTAAAGAACTTCTTTGCTCTCTAAGTAAGAAGAGCCATTTGTTGGACTGTGTCCATGTATTCAACATCATCTGGCTGAAGCATTATAGATCATCAAAGCAGAACTAAAAATGACTAGAATGTTTATTTCCTAAAACAAAGGCACAATTGTCATGGTAGGAACTTCACTGAGCTTGTTAAGACCTTGGTGTCTTAGAAAAAGTAATATATGGCCCAGAAGAGCATGATGGCTACTGGGGGTAAGTCAGCACCTACTTGGGCTATGGTGGTCTTGATCCTTCAACAACAACTAAAGCATTTCTAGGAGAAGAATTAGCGGTTCTGCCTATCTGGAGTCCTTTTTGAGTCACCATCTCTACACGGTATCCATCAAGAATGTCATATAGTTCAATCATTGTAAGAGTATTCAAGTTCTGTGTCCTCTTGATAGAAACATAGTAGAACGTCCACTCTTGAGGAAGTGTACTTATGAACTTCCTTGCTAAGTCTATCTTCTTGAGATTCACACTTACAGACTGAAGTGATGAGATAAGATCCATGTACCTAAAGTATTGCTGCCTAAGGGTATCTCCAGTAATATATATGAAATTTTCAAATTGTTGCTTCGCGAAATCTTTCTTTGATTCATTTGAACCAGAGTACATCGATTTAAATGCATCGAAGAGTTCTATGGCTAACTTGTAGTGCTCAAAGCTTACCATTATGGAGTTCAATATGGTTGTAAGTAATACAGTCATAGCATTGCTATCGATATCCATTCTCTTGAGGTCTTTATTTGAGTAATCTTCAACAGATTTCTCTATCATGGCACCATTAGCAGTCTGTGCAGCCACCTTTTGCGTGTAAGGACCATTGATGATAGATCTACACATCTTCCTATCTTGATACTTAATGAAACCTCCAATATGCATACTCCAAGATCTAAAGTTTCTAGGAGTGATGATAGGAGCTTTAGTCATGGTACCCAGTTGAGACTCATATACTTTCTGGTTGGTGGCCATTTTGAGTGAGGTAAGTGTATGAGGAATGAACGGGTTGATTTGGATGGTAATATCACACAATCAAGAGCCTAAGAAGCTCTGATACCAATTGAAGGATCGAGTTTGGTCACTCAACATAATTGTTATCACTCAAACTTACTAGATCACATTTGGTTTAATGAAGCAGAGTCCTTTGAGAGTTGATAATAATATATTAAGTAAACAAAACACAAAGAATAATTTTCAAGATACTTGTATATATTACTTCTCAATTCAAGGTGCTACAAGACTCTATCAAGCATATCCAATGAGTTACAATGAGAAACTATATATACTACTATCTATAGTCGGTTATACTTTGATACCAGCTAGAAACTTACGACTAAACAAATACTACATTGCTAGATGTAAAGTCTTTAGGATAAACTACTATCCTAGATAAGGTAGTCATGACATGCCCATGGCTTACCTTTTGTCACCAAATAAAGTTGGTAACTGTACTTACTGATAAAGGATGAAAAGTAGAATAAAGTATGGTCAACTACATGGGCGTGAAAAAACGCCATACAGTATCTCAGAGGTTGCAGTGGAGTGTTAGAGGGACCATACTTATGTCCACTGGTTCATAGTAGGTTCTTCTGTATGTTAACTGGCTTCGGAAGAACACGTTCTTCAGAAACCACTTATACTTCAGAAGAGTCTACTTCTTTCGAGGTTTGTGCTGATCTTCATGACTTCATACTTCGGAAGTAATTGTCTTAAAATATTCCAAGTGATGAACTTCAGAAGAAAGATAAGTTTGTCTTCGAAAGTTAGAATTCTTCTTCGAAAGTTCTTTTATCCTTAGTCTTCAAAAGTGTAGCTTTTTCTCTTCAAAATTTCTTTCATAGTTGCACCATACATTTTTCTAAGTGTATGTTTAGGTTGTACCAGCCTTACTTGTTCCAACAGAATTCTTTAATCTAACTCTCTATAATCTGTACATAGCTAAATAAAAACTCTAACTAATGCTCTGAACTCATTATCTTAAAATCCTTCTCCTAATTCTCCAACTATAAGTAATCTATCAACTTAGTCATGTTTAACATCTCCCTCTCTAAAAGCTGAACCCTCTATTCCAAAGTAGCAGGGTTGGTGAACTTGAGTATGTTCTAGGAGTACATCTATGCTCAGTAAGAGTGTTAATAAGATAATCTATATTAAATACTTCACTATTGTCTTGACCTCGAGGAGGTGTACTGTGTATATCTTCTATTGTGGGTATAGGTGTATATGTTATAGTTATTGTTTCTTTAATAGATGTTAGTATCTCTTAATGAATAACATCACTAACAGTCTCTGATGACTCAGACACATGAATATCTCTAGAAGGTGATACAGTGGTCATCGCGGTTCGTGGCTTCTTAATAACAACACCTCTTCCTCTACCTCAACCACGTATGCTAAATCAGATGCAACCCTCTTCTTAGCAACAAACTTCTTCCTCTTCTTTGTTACTGTTGAGTCTTCAAGAACAAACTTGTATCAGTAAAATTTTCAATGCGTCTAGGCGGTGTAACTAGCATTTTCGGTTTCTATTGCAAAATATATGTAACTCTACCGATGTCTTCACTTGCTGTCTCATCACCAAAGCTATTATCAAACCAAGACTCAACCTCCTTATCTTTAGTCATAGCTCTCTTACATGAAGAACAACCAGGAATATCATCATTCATTTTGGTAAGAGAGGCAAAATGCTTAGTTTGGTGAGAAATCTCTTCTTCTTGTTCATGTTGTTGCTTAACTTGTTGATCATGCTGGAAATCTTTACAAAACCTACCAAGTTTGGCAAAATGGTCTCCCTTTCATGTATTTCCTCTAGTACCCGTCAAGTAAGTGAATATTTCTATTTTTGTTACCATAATCGTATAAGTAGAAGACTCTAAATTAGCTAACTCAGGATGCGTACTATTGACCATGAGTTGGATGAATCTCGGGTACATAATAAACTTCTTTCTAGCAGTTTCTAACACATTCTCTGCATCTTTGCAAATATGGCTCTTGAAATACTAAATGGAAGATTATCAACAAGAGATACCAATAGGAATTTGAATTGAACACTCAAATTACCCAAACCGACATTTAGGTTGCTCAGACAATGTACCATAATATGGAATAAGAAATTCCAAAATGGTATTAAAATGCTTATTCTCTAAGCTGGATATCTATGATCATATCCCATTCTCTGTATGCAACCTTAAGCAATAGCATCATCTATCTTGATTGGTACATTAGGCTGAATTCCCAACTATGATATACGGTTAATGATCTAAGAAAAATCACAACCCTTCTCCTTTTCACCGTAAAAACAATACATTACTCTTATTCTTCATCTCTCTTATTAGGAACCGATGTCCAAAAGTTATCAATAAACTCTGTGAAAATAGATGGATTAGTGATAGCATAGGAAATGTGTGATATGTTAAGTCCGTTTATAAGTGATTGAAATAAGGCTTTGTCGTCTGCCACTTCTCCAAGATAAACCATGGTGTTATAGTTTTTATTGAGACCCATGATCTTGCCATTTGTAATCAAAATAGTCACTTAATCATTTTTAAATTTGATTAAAAATAAAACTTGCTAATTTGAATTTTTTTTCAATTTTTGAATTTGG
Organism: Flaveria bidentis; assembly: GCA_018326385.1. Lineage (NCBI taxonomy): Eukaryota > Viridiplantae > Streptophyta > Magnoliopsida > Asterales > Asteraceae > Flaveria > Flaveria bidentis. Next base: position 15,755 of record BJCM01085429.1, read on the forward strand.
CGTGTGAGAACAAGAACAATTCGCATGTTCACTTTTGAAATAGATGTTATAAGGATTCAAATAAGGCTAATGCAACCCAAGACATCCAAACAATTAGTCCTGCATGCATGCACAAAGTGCTGAAGTAGAATACTTTGAAAGTTTCACATTCTGCATTAGAAAACATTCCAAGTGTGAAATATTCCGAAGCCAAGACCAATATCTTCTGAAGCCAAAAATGAAGTATTCCTAAGCTTCAAAGACAAAGTCTTCTTAAGCCAGTTATGAAGACAGATTTCTTCCGAAATGTTTTGAGTACATTCTTTATCTGATGTCTCTTTTACCATAAAGCTGGATCACCTTTCCGCTACAACTCTGTTTGACTCACCAACTTTCACAAGTTGGTGAAAGATACATGCTTTTGGTAAACTATACATTGAGGTCTTAAGTCTGTTTCTTTCTACTTTATGTAATTTTATCCTTTTTGTAATATATTAGGATGTGAGCTATGGTATGTCATAGTCACTAGTCAAAAGGCAATATGTCTTTTTGACTCTATAATGATTTTGTTGTTGTCTAGATCATGTCTCCAACTGGCCTTCAAAGTATGGCCGGTTGTAAGATGTAGTATAAAGTATCTCTAGTCCCTTGTAAGGAACTATGGCCGGTTGTAAGGAACTAGAGAGCAATATACAACATTCATTAAAATAAAAAAATTATTATTTGTTCTTAATCTGTCTCTTTATTACTTGTGTTTCTTAGTATCATTGTGACTGGTTGGCAGTTTCCCATTTGATCTATTAAGTGTTCTAAATCAACTAACCTCATTATGTGTTGTGTTGTAAGTGACCAACCCCTTAAACGGTCCTACCATTGGTATTAGAGCATTCTAGGCTCTTGACTGTAAGATCTCACCATTTAAGATCCCTCACACATATAAAATACTTAACATCTCAAACGACAGCTATCACTAAAGCTGATATGGAAACTGGAACCATGACAAAGTGCCCAAGAAGCACTCTTGAAGACTTTGACACTTGGTGCCAAAAAATAGAAGGTTTCATCAAGTCTCAAGACTCCTAGATGTGGGAATCTGTTGTCTTAGGACGTTACATACCAAGTACCTCTTCCTCTGTTGCTGGAGGTGGTATGATTCCAAAGGCTGTGGCTGACTAATCTGATGAAAATAGAAAGAGAGTAGAAATTGATCAAAAAGTAATGATAACCCTTCGGACTGCTCTTCCAAACTCTATATACAAAGGTTTAAAGAAATATAAAACAGCTAAGCAGTTGTGGGATGCGTTGAAACTGATGTATGAGGGTTCTATTGAAGCCAAGGAGAACAAGAAGGATCTCCTAAAACAACATCTTGAATACTTCACCTATAAAACAGGTGAAACAATGACTCAACAATACTTCAGGTATGTTGAGATTGTGGACACTCTATTGGATGTTGGAGTGATTTTGAAAATAGGGACATTGTAAGGAAGTTCATGTCCTCTCTTCCTAGGCAATGGACACATTATTTTGTTGTTATCAAGAGGACTGAGAATCTTAAGACTCTCACTTTGACTGAGTTGTATGGTATTCTCGGTGGATACCAGATGGAGATGAACATGCAAGGTTCATCTGGTAATGTCACACCCCGACCGACGACGGAATCATTGAGACGGACGAATGTGAAATGATTGTTCGTAGCATATGGAACTAATTAAGTTGAAATAATATTAAATACCATTATTCATCGAACAATACAAGTAAATTAAGTCATTACAATACACAAAAATATAAACAACAACATGAAATGTTTAATTTATCTAAGTCCAAGTCCTATGTGAGCATGAAGATATCCACAAGTATCAAACCTGAAACATGTTAAAAATAAAGGGTCAACTTTGGAAGTTGGTGAGTTCCCATGGGTTGAACATACATATATATAAAAAGATTTACAAGTAGCAATTCATGTCAATGGTTATAAGTTAGCAAGTTTATAGAACACATATAGTTACAACCAAACCTCGACTTGATTACAAGTTTATAAGATTGGCTAAGTGTACTTGGTTCCCATGATGAACAAACATACGTCATCTGGAGCCGGTAATACATCAGCTTTAGCACCAAATAGGCTTGTCAGGCCCAAAGATCTAAGACGTTACCAGGCTAGCAATAGTTAATGATTGTAAACAAAATATGTATCTCATATAACACTTACAATAACACAAATAACCATGACAAAAAGTATGAAGAAGTGATAGTGGAACTTGTGAAGATAAGCTTCCACTCACAGACCGCTTGACTGAAGAGGATGAAGAAGTGATAGTAGAGAATGCCTCTGAGAAGAGTGAAAAAGAGGATTCTAGGAAGGGACACTATCCTTCTAAGGAGATTAAGAAGTATGTGATTACCAAGTCCATGAGAAAGAACTTGATCAAAAAGAGCAAGAGAAAAGCAAAGAAGGCTCAAGAGATCAAGGCCACTTTTGACTCTAAGCAGAAACAAGTCTTTATCTCTACAAGGTTTGAATTGGTTAAGACTGAAGACATCAACTTGAATTCTAGTACTAAGAGTTCTAGTACATGTTCAAATCATCCTAGCATTAAGAAGAAAGCTGATTAGCTGTATACCACTGCTACACAGCTTGAGCCATCCCACTACAAGTGTAGTTCTCACCTAAAAGAACTGTCTCAGCTTCTGCAAAGATGAAGGTGGAGAAGGAAAGTGATCAAAGTCAGCCTTGTTCTTAAAAGAAGGCGCTTAGGAAGAAGAAAATGAACTGTGTTATGTGTGGGAGTACTTCTCATCCCGCTAAGGATTGTTTCTATAATACAAGAAGTATTCTCCATATGACCAAGGAAGAGACTTCTAAGAGTTCCAAGAATAAACTAGCTTTGGAAGGAAAATCTGTTTCCTTTGGAAGCTCCAAAATGAAGAAGAAGGCAAGTGGAAAATTGCCTTCGTAAGAAACTTTGTCTTGAAAGAAAGGAATACTTCCAAAGCACTAAAGCCTGCTGCAATGCTAGCAAGATCTTCCGAGGCTCCAGTCATCAAAGCTTCCAAAGTTATCAAAACTTCCAAAGTATTGAAGGTCAAGTCAAAACTTTCAAAAGTGGGGTGGAAGACAAAGAAAGACCAAATAACTAAAATTTCTCCATCAAAAACAACAAAGGATCCTCAAATCACAACTATAGGATCTATTACTATTCCATTACCTTCCAACTTCTTTTGATGAGCCCAAGACCAATATGGCTTGGGTTTCCAAATCTAACTAATCATCTTTTTTGTGCAGGAACAACTTAAGACAAACAAGAATGTCTAGATCATTAATAGTGGTTGTTCCAGGCACATGACAGATAATAGGTCACTACTCCAAAACTTTGAAAGAATTGATGGAGGGCCTGTTGCTTTTGGAGGAAATGAAGGAGGTTACATATCTGGAAGGGGCAATGTCATATATGGTAAGCTCAGCATTGAGTAAGTAAACTTTGTCTATATATATATATATATATATATATAGTGTTAGGCTTGAGTATGATAAGACTGTAACTCTTACTCAGTTTTAACATGGATTCAGTGTTACCATAAAAATTTGATATGTTAACCACTTTAGTCATAAAAGATTTAGTTCCAGTGTATCCCAATTCATAATGCTTTTCATTCATATAAAGTAGATCCTATTAACATATCAAACAAAATCCAAGTTAGTTCCTCTTTAAGCATTTGTATGCAATATATCAAAATAAAAAAAATGTACTATCATTTTCTAATTTATAGAAAAATCATTAACTTAGTATTAAAAACAAACAAACGAAATCTTTTTAAATTTTTCTAGTTAATTTTTTACTCACTCCCCCTAAAAAAATCTTTTTAACAAACTTTTCCGTATTCTCCCACTAAAATTGTGATTTTTAAAAGAAAATTACAATTTTAGCAGACTAAAAAAAATTGTTGAAAGATTCTAATTAATCACCAAAAATTGATCATTCCAAAGTATTGAACCATAATCTCAAATAGAGAATGATCAAAAGCCTAGGTGAACAAGTCACCAATATTTTCATGAGATGCGACTTGTTTTAAATGAATAAGTATTCTATCGAAACAATCACGAATGAACTGCATGTGGATGCTATGAGTTTTATTTTAGAATGTTGAATTGGATTCTTCATAATATTCAAAACTGTAGAGTTATCATACCAAATAGTGGTGTCATATTTGTTCAGTCCAAAATCAAACAGTTGTTATTATATCCAAACAATTTGGTAACAACTTGATGCATCCACATATTCAGCTTCTATAGTGGATATGGAGACAGTGTTTTGTTTCTTGCATTTCCAGGATATCAACTTATTTCTAAGAAACTGACATCCTCCTGTTGTTGATTTTCTATCTAAATTACAACCACTATAATCACTACTAGTATAAGCATACAAATTAAATTCAAAACTTTTAGGATACCAAAGCCCAAGTTGTGGTTGGCCTTTGTGCAGGACCGTTGAAGGCTTTGCAATTTACAACACAACAACACAAAGAGGAGAGCAACTCAAACTTAATCAAACAGTGAACTGGATTAACCACAAGGGATGACACTAAGAACACAAGTAATTATATGAGACAGAACCAAAGAACACAACACAAGGAAATGGGTTTTCAAGATTGTAGTATATTGCTTTCTCAGGTTCTATTACAAGTGTTACAAAGCATATCTTAAGTTA
>BJCM01085430.1:0-12489 GCA_018326385.1 Flaveria bidentis
TCCCTTTGGACTCATCGTCCTCGATGAGCCCGAGAAGTCACCATCCTCGGTGTGGTATGTCCCACATCCCGAACAGCACAGGAGTGGCTCTGATACCATTCTGTAACACCCGACCGCTCGCACCACCAATATTGTCTATTTTGCCCACGAGAAGCTTACGGATGTGTTTTTGGTTGCTTGGGTGAAAACTTTCCAAGGAAGTCACTCATCTTTGGATTGATGTCACCAGAACATGCTTAAGTGTGGAGTTCTCCTCTCATCTACAGCCAATACGCTCAAAACGCGTTGATGATATTAGAGTCCGGACATTTCTTATTAACCAAGAATCTCTCATATCCACGACCGATGTAGGATTTATGTAGGGTGTGACATTTTGAACTCGTCATCCTCGATGTGGTTTACTTCTCATTTCAATCGGTATGTAGGATTTGTTTAGTATGTTACAAATTAGTTATAAGTAATTATATTATGTGCTGTTTTTTTCAAAATACACTTTTTTTGAAGATTCACATTACATTTAGGAATGTACTTTACCATGTTTAGGTTTATTTTGCTACGGTGAGATGCATCTCATGTTTGTCTGTCACTAAAATATGTCACATGTTTAGGTTCCTTTATATCTGGGTTATCTTCATTGTAATTACATTGAATAATGATGACTCAAGCAAATCAGTTTTGTTAATGTTATTAATGTGGTTGAAAATCTTTACTAGAATATTACATGATCTTTAATATAAAAAATGTATAATTCAAGTGTGATTCATGATTCTAAGTTTTTTCTAAATGAAGTGAATGGATAATTAAAATGTACAGTTGCTAAGTTGTGTGATGGAAGTGAATGAACTAATTAATAGAGTATTAGATCGCCACATAAACAAGCATTTTGAGAATCAAATAGTTTGAATTTGGTTATTTTTCTAAACAGTAGGTGACGTTGAATAGTTTTGGATATACAATTTGAATTGTTGATGCACTGATGTTTAATCGATGGATAGGTTATGTTTACAATGGAAGATTTTGTATGATATTATTGAGTTTTTTTTTATTTTTTGTTGGTTGGTTCATGGCAGCCACTAGTGTTGATTAAATCAAGATTTAGGCTTAACTATAGTAGTATGTTGTATTTATCGAAGAACGGACTATAATACCTAAACTATTAGAGAAACATATCAGAAATACCTCATTAACTCGAAACCTAAAAATAATAATTAGAGAGTCAAACTTTTATAAAAATTTATTAGAAGTTTATTTTACAACAAAATACTTATATGACCAAAGAGTTCATAGTTACTATTGTAAATAAAATAGAAAGAGAAATATATAAAAGTATAAATAGAGACCGAGATGTGAGATTTAAAAAATAAAAGATAAATTTAAAATTCGATTTTTTTTTAATCATAAGAATGTGCATAAAAACATACTATAAATCCTCAAGGTGATAATCAGATATGTATCAAATGTTAAACGATTTTGTCTCTTCAATAATTTAATATGTAAAAATCATCATCCAATATGTCGTTTTAATAAATAACTCTCAAAATCTTCATATATTTATGTCATTATTATTAAATAAGCAAAATATCGTAAGCAATTTTGTTCTATCAAAACATTGAAAACTACTTCGTACCCAAACCAATTTCAATAAAGAACACTATACCTCCTTAGTGGTTTTTCTACTTTTAATATCAAAACATATGATAGGATGGTAAAAACGCATCATTATAGTTTATCACATATTAAATTACCATTAATGTTATGTGACAATTGTAATTGCTTATTTAAACTATCAATATATACTACTTTATATAAATTCAAATACACTATTATGACAAAAATGTTACAAGAGATAAAACTGTAGGTGAATATATTAAAGATGCGAGAGAAATAGAAATGAGAAATGTTGGAATATAATAAAAGCCTAAAGATACGAGAGAAATAAGAAATGAGAAATGTTGAAATACAATCAAAGCCTTAAAGGTATAAAAAATATAACTTGTTTAGACAGGGGGGAAATTCCTGAAATGATATAGAACATGACGCTAAAAAATAATTAGCTTTTAGTTTATCAATTTTATTTGTTAAACCGACACAATTGTCATTCTAGTTTAAAAATGGCGGTTAAAAAGTTATATTAACATAAATTGACAGGAAAACTTAAAACCATGTAATCTAAATTCAAACTGTGTAACCTACTTTAAAAACATGTGAGTACTAACTCATAGGTTATAATGGTTAAACATGTCGTAATTTGGTTGACATCGATCAATGTTTTCAGGTGTGGACAAGACTAGTAGAGTGAACGAGGAACATTAGACACCAACAATTCAGTTAAACACTTCTAAGTCGTTTTCAAATTGGTTGATCTGTCAAGGGGTTCTAGATTGATTGATGGATAGTTGGTTGTTGAACCGAAAATTTTAAATTTCATTTCACCTTCGTATATAGTATTATAACATGGTTTTGGACTATAGTTTTTATGTTGGAATTGAGAAGCAATGGTTAGTACATGAATAGAGCAGGACAATCTCTTCAACTTTATCATCAAGTATAAATATAGCGGACACTAATAAGGAATCCAACATTTGTAGAGGCGCACAACCGAACTGTAACAACCAATTTAAACTCAAAAGCCGATGTTGATCGTAACGAGAGAGCTCGAGATGCAGACTTCATTGAAGATCTATGCAAGGCGCAACTGGTTGACAAAGGAATCATCCGGTAGCTTACATGTGTCGTGATGACACAAATCAATGAACTAACATGTGGCTCGCTACTCGGCAGCGAGAGACTCGATCAAAAACAAGTTAAATAACCGGTCTTAGTTACCTTTATTGTGTAAGGGCTAAGGTCGTCTTTTCAGAAAATATGTGGAAAGTGTTTAATTAACGCGACACGATTAACTAAGAGACTCAAACTTTATAATTAAAAATTGAAACTTGGAATGGATCAATGATCACAATTGCATAAAGTAACAAACTTGATAACGAACTTAATTAAATAACGAAAAACAATCACTTTAAGGTTTTCAATTTTGCGAGATCAACAATTGGTACTTTAAAACTAGGGTTTGTAAGAAACAATATTTCAAGATCTTAACTTTTGATTAAAGGGATAAGAAATGAACAATCTTTTAAGATTCGTTCATTCACAATGTTACAAATTCACTTATATCACATTGCCTACTTTTCTTAATGAGTTCACGATACAAGAAAACCAAAAAATTGATAATCAAGCAAACAACTTTATTTATAAACAAATCGTTTAAATCAATCAAAATATAATGCTTCGTTCCATAGATCAATATTTAATACAAAACCTAAGCAATTAAGAGAACTTAGTCACGCATCACCTTTGTTCAATCTTCAATCTTGACTTGTAGAATGTTTGTGGATGATTTGGGGAGCCTTAGAACACCAAAAATCACCTAAAGTTCGTCACTTTTTGTCTCCCTGAAGTTCAATCTTGAACTTTCGGTTTTTGCATATCTTCACTTCTCGGGCTCTAATTTCCATCCCGCTTCTTCCATACTCTTCATGTTTCACCAAACTTAGTTCTGGTTTCCCATTTTACATCTTTTCATCCAAAATAAGCTTCTTTTAGCTCCAATCACCTATAATCCAAAACACAAACAACTTGAACTTGTTCCACTATAATAATGATGTAAAATCAAACATTTAGATCAATTAAACACCAAATTATTGACACGTGATCACGATGTCAGCCGTAACAAAGTCATTGTAGCCCGTAATAAAAGAGCGATTAAGGCTAGGAAGTTGACACATGTCTCCTTTAGCCTCCTTTAGGAGATACAAACAATATTGTTTTCCTGTTGTGGTCCGCATCAGAGGGCTGGTGAAGCCCTATAAATAGAAACCTAATTATAGCCCAATTACATCACACTCATTTCAATCTTTGGTAAGGTTTAAGTTCGAATTAACTATTTTAAATTTAGTTTGGGAGCGGGGTTTGGGAGTCATAACTAAGAGAGGTTGAAGGAAAAATGCTTTTATCCTTTTTTTCTCACACAATGAGAAATATGGTCGTAGATCGATATAGTGGTATCTTCACCTACGGCCGTGATTTCCACCGGGTTTGCAAAATTCGCCGCTAGCTTCACCGGCTCCGTCGTTGCACATCTGGCGTATGCCTATTTTACGTTGTCGGTAACATCTTCTACTCCTTCGTCGCATTTCAGTAGGAGTTTTCAGACTGATATATAATATATTGAGAAACTAGTTTTAGTAAACGCGTATAATACACGAGTTGTATAAATAAAATATTAAATAAAATAAAAAGTTATTAATATTAAACTAATATTTTAAGATAAGATATTACTGATATTACGTACAAATAATAGCTATAAATATATAACAATGATATCAACCTCGACCAGAGACCAATGGCGGGGTCGTAATACTCGATCCACTGGTATCGATAAGGTCGATTATGAAACACTGTCACAGGTGATGCGGGTATTCCCCTTTAGGTACATACACGGGGACCGAAAGCCGAACGAAGATCGACTAATGGGCTAATATAACTCCATGTTTAAGTAGGCCCAAAACCCATTTTATAACGGGCCAAAACCCCAAGGCCCAATCCCTCACGATATCGCATCTTAAAACCCTAATACAAACTTGCTACATTTTCCTCACGCCGGAACAACAGCATCTCTCTCTGCAGATCGAAGCCCTAAGAGAGTGCAACAATGGGTAAACACATCTTCATCATACTAATTTCTTCAACATCGATTTATAAGTTTATCAAATATGCGTTAAATTCGTATATTTGTTTTATCTTATTTCGTTGAATTTGAAAATTGGGCGTTTTGATTAGTTCAAATGGCGTGTGTTTTTTATGGTTGCAACAGGTGCTTACACCTACGTGTCGGAGCTATGGAGGAAGAAGCAGTCGGATGTGATGAGATTTATGCAAAGGGTGAGGTGCTGGGAGTATCGCCAGCTTCCTTCAATTGTTAGGGTCACTCATCCGACCCGACCCGATAAGGCTCGTCGTATGGGTTACAAAGCCAAGCAGGTAGTATTCGATCGTTTTATAAACTTGATTATAGTAGGGTTTTGTTAGTTCTATAGAGTGAAAAGATCATCCGTTGGTCATTATTGTTTCAATTTGGTTGTTGGGTTCCTTTCTTATGCATCCATAGGAGTGAATTTGAGAAAAAGAATGGTTCTTGTGTGTGAATGACATTGTAAGACTGGGACTTGTTATGCAACATGATGCATAGAGCTTATATGTTTTATTTTTTTTCATTAAAAAGTTTTTAGTTAAGGGTGGATTGTGTTAGTGCCTTTGAAGGTCAATTAAGTTGATGCATTTGTTTTAAATCATCTGCATTTGAAGATCAATTAAGTTGATGCATTTGTTTTAAGTCATCTAGTATTTTATATTGGAAGAATTGAAGAAAATAAAACAAATTTTTTAGTTGGTTTTAAAAGGCACACGATGCGTTCAGGGGCTTAAGGTGCTTTTTACGCACTTCTGGGTCAAAGCTCGCCAAATCTGGTTAAAACTAGGGTCCTTGTAAGGCTTTTATGTAAAACAGCTTTAGTGGTGAAGAAATTTTGAAAGAGTTACTTGATAGAAAGGTTGATATCTAATAGAGCTGAGAGAGATGCATTTCTGGTTGTAAATAAAGCTTATTTTGTTGTAAATTAAGCAACACCTCTTGTATGTGATGCACACACCTTGCATATGTGTTTTTGGGACCTAAACATCTTTGTGTGCCATACGTGTTTTTAAACCAAGATTTTGTATGCTTTGGTGCTGTTTAAGAGCACAAAATGGTATTTCTTTGAATTGATTGTGTAAAAGTGGTCTACCCATATTGAAGTTCTATAGTAAGTTGTAGACTTGTAGCATTGATATTTATGTTTGGATATTCTGTACAAAGCACACAGTTAATGATAACATCTATAATTTATAGGGTTATGTGATCTATCGAGTACGTGTGAGACGTGGTGGAAGAAAGAGGCCAGTTCCAAAAGGTATTGTGTACGGAAAGCCAACAAACCAGGGTGTCACTCAATTGAAGTTTCAACGAAGCAAGAGGTCCGTTGCTGAGGAACGAGCTGGCAGGAAACTTGGTGGCCTTAAAGTTCTCAATTCTTACTGGCTCAATGAGGTAAGCATCTATTTCATATACATATATACAGTCTTTAAGTCAGGGTACACTTAGGTAGGCATTGAATACAATTGTTGAATGCAGGACTCAACTTACAAGTACTTTGAAGTTATCTTGGTGGACCCTGCACATGCTGCGATCCGCAACGATCCAAGGATCAACTGGATCTGCAACCCGGTGCACAAACACAGAGAGCTTAGAGGACTCACATCTGCTGGTAAGAAGTATAGAGGACTTCGTGGAAAGGGACACTTGAACCACAAGGCGCGTCCATCAAGAAGAGCTACCTGGAAGAGGAACAATACTTTGTCCCTTCGCCGATATCGTTGATTATCATCTATGCAATATCGCTGTTTTGTTGGTCATTTATCGACTTGTTCTTATCCTCTGTTTGAGAATCTGAGACTAAGAATGTTTTGTGTCAATTTTGATGGAAACTTGGTTATGAGCTTGTGGTTTGAGACATTTTCATTGCTGCAACATCTTAATATGTTAAAAATGTTATTGAAATGTGGCGGTATGCTGATGTTTTCTTTTTGAGTTTCTGTGTTAATATGGTGTCATGCCAAGATCTAGAGCAGGTGAATCTCTCCCCTTGTTTGCATTTTGTTACCATAGACCATTAATGAGCCTCGCACATGAAATGTTCGTTGAATGGGTTAAAAGATTAAGTAAAATTTAGTCTGTGGTTTGATTTCAATCCAATTGTTTATTTATTATATTGATAATCTAATAGTTTTCTAGCGAAAAGATGGGGCGGGGATGGTTTAGTTATGGCATTGAAGATATGGTGGTGCGGTGGTGTTATATGGTTACCGATAATGAAGTTATGACGATGCTTAGTGGTTGTCGGTGGGTTTTCAGGTGGGAGGGGTTGGTCGAAGGTCGTGGGGTGTTAGAATCAAGAGAGGGAGGGAGGGAGAGAGAGAGAGAGAGAGGGAGAGGGGGGAGGGAGAAAGAGAGAGAGAGAAAGAGATAGAGAGAGAGAGAGAGAGAAAAAGGGGGAGGGGGAGGGAGAGGGAGAGGGTGATGGAGAGAGAGAGGGTAGAGGGTTTATTTAGCCTTTTTATTATATTATATTTTTAAACAAAGGGAAAAATTGTCATTTTCTATTAACTTAACGGATAATTCTAACGATGTTAAAGGTGTCAGCAAAATTAAAAGAAGTGCTTAAACTATTAGACTATTAATGTAACAAATAAACAATTGGACTAAAATAGTATTTTTTGTCAAACTATAGTAACTAAAGGCGTAATTTACTCTAGCTAAAAAAGATTACTAAATAGGTTTATATTAAAACTAACTTATTTCAAAATATCATCAACAAAAATACGTTTCTAAGTGAGCATAAACTTTTTTGAACGACCAATAAATACGTTTGAGCTAGGTCACCCATTGGCGAAATGTCACCTACGCCGTCGAATAAAGACAACGTTGTTGACCTAGTCTGCCCACCACTACGATAAAACCCTTGACATATTTAAATTATATTACATCAAATGAGACTTAAACTCATTACCTCTATTTTAAAAAACCTTGGATTGCCCCCACTAAACTAATTAATCTAGAATTCATTAACATTTAGATGAGTTTAATTAATTATAAAATTATGACATGTTTTTGATGTTATGCAAAAACAACTTAAGTTAACTTTACTGAGACAAATATATCAGGCAACAGAGACAATCAAAGGGTTAAACTAAACATTAGCTAACCACAAAAATCTACCACATGTTGATAACATCATAATTTCCTTAGGATCAAATTTGTTGACAACTAAAGAGGCCCATTAAAGTATTCAAGCTCCAAAGAGTTCTTATACGACCTATCAATAAAAAGATCTTCATACTTCTTTAGTGTATCACCATCGTCTCCATCTTTAGCTGCAATTATCATCTTGTAATTTCTACCGCCATCGACTTTTGTTTCACCACTTACCACCCTATCAAAGGCTAAATGAGTTAGACGCCCAAAGTTGTGTGTTGTCACAACAAACTTTGCAACATTCATAATTTTTGAGTCACTTGGTGTGACTCCAATCATCATCTAGTGTTATGGCACCCACAGCAAGGGAGATGCTAACAAAAATTAAACTCAAAACTAAGACAATTAACGTCAAGAGACGATTATGATTCCTTAAACCCATTGTATGAGTAAAAATATTTAGAAATGTGGTGTCAAAAAAATGTTAATACAAATTGTTGGGATTGTGAAGAAATTTATAGTTGTAAAATCACATGAAATTCAATGGTATAAAACATTGTAAAGAACACGTGAGATGTGAAACGCTTGTTCTAAGTTCATATGAGGCATGATATACCATGGTTTAGAACATAGTATGCATGTCAGATGTAAAACCCATGGTAGGTTCATGTGATTGCAAAGTGAAAGTGTTGGATGAGTTGGGTTGTAGACTAAGGGGGTGTTTGTTTTTTTGTCAAAAGCTCTTTCACACCTCTTCATCTGCACGCATGCAGATGCGGGAAGAGTTTTTTAGTTCGCAGACTGTTTGTTTTTTGAAATACGTGTCACTAAAAAACGTCTTCCAGACGTCTGCACGGAGAAGATGTGGTACAACCACTTCTCATGTCTTCACAATTATATAAACTTATAATATTTTATATTTTGGGTTTAGGGGCATCCGAAAGCTGGATCTTTAATTACAGAATATTTTAGCATTATGCAGATGTTAAAAAAACAAATAGTCTTTTTCTTACAGACTACAGACACTTGGTCCACCTCTTCTGCTGCAGATGTCTGCATATGTAATCCACAGACTTCAGACATTTTCCTACAGAAAAAACAAACAACATCTAAAATGACTATAATGAGATACTGAGGTTATGTTATCAAACACACGTATTTTTATTTAACTTTTAAATAAATAATTATCATGCTAAATGCATTACGTTGTGAATTGGATGTTTTTATGCATTTAATCATATGATTTCACATGACATGTATTCTACGTAAGAATGTTTGAGTCTTATTTAGCCATACTCTTAACTTTAGCACACTTGATATCTTAAACATAAAACATCTTTAAATAACAACATTAGCTAACGTTAAACTAAATATTAAACATAAACATTTGTTATTCTTCATTTTATTTTAAAACTATTTTTGTAATCTTCTTTTTGTTATAAAATATTTTCTTACGAATAAAGATTTTTGTGAGAAGATCTAAATTAGATCATTATAAACATAGCCTTAAAAATTTAAAAATGTTCATAAATCTTTAATACTTATTCAAATCCCTCCTCTCCCCCTTCTAGGTGTCAACAATTGTACATTAAATGGAGTTTATATACGATGTTATATTTTTAGAAATGAGATTATTCTTTTTAATATAAGAATAACATTGCTACATGAGGCAATTAAGAGCTACTTAATTCGGAATGAAGGCGTGGCTATGTGGGGAAATTGATCACCTAAGGTAGGTAACGTGATCTAGTGAAGAATTGTTTAAAAAATGGCTTAGAGTTGTATGATCTTTTGGTTTACAAACCACCCAAAAGTTGTATAACCTCAAAATAAACCACCCAAAAGTTGTATAGCTGCAAAAAACCACCCAAAATTGTACAACCGTCAAAAAATATCCTAAAAATTCTATAACCAACTAGTTTAAACAAATAGGATTGAAAGTTAGCATGCCCTAATGATCAAGATGAGTTTTAATTATAGTTAAACTCACCACTATAAGTAGTATATGAATTATTTGAAATACATTGGAAGTAAACGTCAAAATTATTGCCATTAGAGTTTAAGTCCACCGATAGTATAGTGTATACAATTTAAGTTTCAATTAGGTATTTTCACAAACATCTAGATATAACTTTATTTAAGACAAAGATACTAGGGAACAGATACAATCAAAGAGTAAAACTAAATATTTGTCAACCACAAAAAGCTACCACACATGTTGATAACATCATATTTTTTTAAAAAATCAAATTTGTTGATGACTAAAGAGGCCCATTGAAATATTCAAGCTCCCAAGAGTTCTTATACGGCCTATCAATAACAAGGGCTTCATACTTCTTTAATTTATCACCATCATCTTCGTCTTTAGCTGTTATGATCATCTTGTAATTTCTACCGCCATCGACTTTGGTTTCACCACTTACCACCCTATCAAAGGCTAGATGAGTTAGACGCCCAAAGTTGTGTGTTGTCACTGCAAACTTTGCAACTTTCACAATTTCTGGGTCACTTGGTGTGACGGGAGTCCAATCATCATCTAATGTTATGGCACCTAAAGTAAGGGAGATGCTAACAAAAACTGAACTCAAAACTAAGACAACTAACGTCAAGAGATGATTATGATTCCTTAAACCCATTGTATGAGTAGGAATATTTAGAAATATGGTGTGAAAAGAAATGTTAATACAAATTTTTGGGATTGTGAAGAAATTTATAGTAGTAAAATCACCTGAAATACAATGGTATAAAAGATTATAAATAACATGTGATGTGTGAAACGCTTGATATAAGTTCATATGAGGCATGATATACCATGGTTTAGAACATAGTATGCATGTGAGATGTAAAACCCATGGTAGGTTCATGTGATTGCAAAGTGAAAGTGTTGGATGAGTTGGGTTGTAGACTAAAATGACTGTAATGAGGTAATAAGGTAATGTAATTGTGAGTCAAATAAGTAAATTGCGTAAGTTAACGAAGAAGACAAAACTACATGGTTTTACCTGTTAGCCACCTTTAAAATAAACTACTCATCCTTTAAAATAAACTATCCACAAAATATATATTTTTCAGTCCTTGTAAACATTTGAATAACTATATGAAAGTAATTGCCAACTAATTACCTATAAAGTTAAAGTCCACTTATAGCTTAACACAAACAATTGACTTTCAGTTAGGCATTCTTTCGACCTCGTTTTCTAAGCTACCTATTACCTTCACTACTTATATAAGCTTTACACTTACCAATTCAAGTATTAGAATACTCATTTTCATCCATTCAACTATTAGAATACCCATTTTTACTTTGCAGGGTCAGCTCGATCTTTACGATGGGCTAAAGCAAATACAAAATTTCAAGCTTGTTAACCATTAAAAAGTATAACCTAATGATACGAGTTGCGGGCATGAGTTATATTATTTCTTTTATTTGGTTTTATTAATTATTATTTAGTTTTGCGTGGGCCAAGGACCATTATTGCCTTTGTTTATTTGTTGAGGGATGTTCTTTGTAAGTTGACTATTTGATTAAATGGGTTTGACCTAGCCGAGGCTTATAGGGAATGCATCCAGAAATTGGTTTCCTTATTTCTCTCTGTTTCTTCTTCCTAAACCTATCAAGGGTATCAAATCCGTTCCGATCTCCGGGTTGGAACCTCTTTTGTTATCATGACGAACACTCGTACTCAGGACGTAGACAACACTATCAAGAATCACGATAAGGCGATAACGGAGATTCAAGCGGCACTTGCAGTCCTCTTGAAGCAACAAGAACAACCCGCCAAACAGCAAGAAGAGATCTTGAATGCAGTCTAGGACAGAGCCTCCTATGGTAGTGGCGGTGGGGCTAGTGCGGGTTCTTCATTTTCGGTTGGTGATGCGGAATTGCGAGGTAACCGGGCTATCCGGGTTGGAAAGATTGAATCCCCCGATTCTCAGGTGAAGACGTTGAGTCGTGGGTCCATTTTTGTGAACACTTTTTTGCAATCGATGAGACTCCCGATATGATGAAGTTGTGACACTTGGTGATCCATCTGGAAGGTGATGCAATCCAATAGCACCGGGCATTCATGCGCATATGTGGCGCTACTTTAGTAGAACTCTATGGAAGGAGTACGTATGAGCCATCTCGACCTGTTTCTCCAATGCGATGTTTGAGGACCCGTTAGAAGAGATAGCTTCCTGCAGGACCATTGATGGGGGTCACTTACAACACAACAACACAAAGAGGAGATTAACCAAACTGAATCAAACAGTGAACTGGATTAACCACAAGTAAGATACTAAGAACACAAGTAATGTAAGAGACAGAACACAAGAGCACAAGTATATAATTTTCAAGAATGCAGTATATTGCTTTCTCTATGTTTTATTACAAGTGTTATAAAGCATAAAGGAAAGATACAAGAACATGAGATACTTATACTACATCCTACAACCGGCTATACTATGAAAGCCAGCTGGATACAATTGACTAGACACAAACAAAATCAATTGTAGAGTCAAAAGGCAGATTGCCTTTTGACTAGTGACTATGACATGCCATAGCTCACATCCTTATCTATTACAAAAAGGATAAAGTACATGAAGTAGAAAGTTACAGACTCAAGACCTCAATGTATAGTTACCAAAAGCATGGACCTTTT
>BJCM01085431.1:0-10771 GCA_018326385.1 Flaveria bidentis
TACTTTATCCTTTTTGTAATATATTAGGATGTGAGCTATGGCATGTCATAGTCACAAGTCAAAAGGCAATCTGCCTTTTGACTCTACAATTGATTCTGTTGTGTGTCTAGTCAATTGTATCCAACCTGGCTTTCATAGTATGGCCGAGTTGTAGGATGTAGTATAAGTATTCTCTTGTTCTTGTAACTTAAGATATGCTTTGTAACGCTTTTAATAGAACCTAAGAAAGCAATATACTACAATCTTGAAAACCCATTTTCTTGTGTTGTGTTCTTTTGGTTCTGTCTCATATATTACTTGTGTTCTTAGTATCATCTTGTGTGGTTAATCCAGTTCACTGTTTGATTAAGTTTGAGTCACTCTCCTCTTTGTGTTGTTGTATTGTAATTTGCAAAGCCTTCAACGGTCCTGCACTAAGGCATACTAGTTTGTCAATAATTATACAAGTAATTAGCATTGTATACAACTCATAAATTGGTCGATCGTTATACTTTAACTAAACAATAGAGTTCAACCGCTTATGTAATAACATTACCTTATTATTAGAGACTGAAAATAGATGTACAATTAGGTTTTAATTGTTGAATGTCTATACATACTGGTGATCACTCAACGTTGACATACGAGTACTTGGGAGAAATCAAGGTGAGTTTTCTCAGCATCTTTTTATTATAAAACTCATTTGGGGAAAGAATGCTTATGTTACTTTATAGACTTGAAAACTAAAATAAGTAATCATAGATGCAAATCAAGTGAACATATTTTAATAAGGCAATACGTGATAACATTACTAGTTGTTGTTTTAAAGATGAATATCCAACGGAAATATTTTATTGGACATTACAAAGCCTGCCAAGGAAACAACAATTGTTCTAGAATAAACCATAGACTTTCATTTCTAGACATTATTAGTGAGATTCATAGCCGTATTTTTACTTATTTTACTTTTAGGAGAGAGTACATACAAATTACTATTTTCATGGACATAATTACTTGACAGTGATTTCACATGTTATATAATTTGTTTACTTACCATATGAAATCCTTGTTATCATACAATTAATTTATTTTCTAAAGCGAGGTAAGCATAGATAGTACTATTGGGTTGACTCCCACCACCCGGGTTAATTAACATAACCTAGAGTGGAGGTCTAAACAGATGCATTATTAGCCTATTCATTCTTGTGCTTACGGTAGGCATAGGTAGGGGCAATTTATTACAGTTACAATCTAGCTTCGGTTGTCATGCTTATATGATATTATAGCATCATATGTATAATAATTATATCATAATAAGTCTTGTGGTCTATTGCACTGATCATTGATACCATTAAATTGATTAATGTTACCTTACTCAAATTATGGTTACCATTACACTTGTGAATTCTCTAACTTTATTGTTTGACCCATATTTTTCACACATATTATCAATACAATTAAACCAATGAACTCAATAACTTTATATTGAAATTTTTAAGTATGTTTTTCAAGAGTTGAAAACTAAGGATAGCTTGATTAGATATACATTTGGAAGAGATTCATGAGATTCCCTCTATTTATTACATGACATCTTTATGTAGCATACTACACCAATCATTTTAAACATTTAAGAGTATATTCATTACATTAGAACTTTTATTTTTCTTTTGTAACAATGTTGTTCTAGATATTCAGTTTCGTTACACTTTCATATTTCTACTTTAGCGATGATGTGACAATGTTGATTCAACTGAACAAGTAATCATAGTTGAGACTGCAATAGAGACATTTAAAACTAAACTAGGGTTAGTTAATGATTGATTGAAACTTATGTATTAGATGAGTTAGTTGGTGATTTAGGAAAAGATGGTGATTGACCGAGTTGATTATAGAGGTTGTGATGATGAAGAAGAAGATTAGATGATGAAGGAAGTAGTGATGATGATGTTGATGATTTGCTCAAGAAAGGTGATGATGGTGATAATAATCAAGGAGGAGATATAGGAATTATTGTAGGTCCATCTAGTGATTCTGGTATTAAAGATGTCTTCGAACCAAGTCCATATGAATTAAAAGTGTATAATCCTGTTGATCTTAAGTTAGAAACTCAATATGAGAAGAAATTCTTTTTGTTTCTACAACAAATGATTCATGAAGGGTTTGATGATGAGCTTGGTGATTTTGATGATCTTATTGAAGAGATAGAATCTACATATATCATTAGAAATTATTTTAAAGGTCTTTATGAAAATATTCAGAAAGATGAAGGCAAGATAACATCAACTTCAAGAGTTCACCAAGTTAAATAGACAGATAGACTAGTTGATCCATTAGATAACACCAGTACAGAGTAGTAATGCAAATTGAAAACATTAATATCAAAGATCCTCCTCCTTCTAAAGAAAAAAACACTTTTTAAGATACTCAAAACTAGATACAAGATATGAGAATTCTAAACTTGTGTTAGGTTGGATGTATAACTGAGACAAAAAGGTATATGTTATTGTTGATTTCTTGAACATACACAAACAACACAACAATGCTTTCGTATAAACTTGCTAATAGAAACCGATAATTACATCGTATGTACATGCCCATATATATACATGAAGGGTGTCAGTTGATAGAGTAACTACCACTAACCGCCATATTTTTCTAACTTATACTATACACATAATTACATAATAATGTCACATACATAATATTTATAATATATACTTAGGTTATCTTTAATGATAAAGATTATGGTCCAACATTGCCTCCCCAAATCTTTAACCATCAAAGTCTTCTTCTTTCTACTCCTCATCGCTGCTTGAAGTCTTGGAGCGTTTCTTAGGTGGCAGGTCTTCTTGCTTCCAGGTCTTATGTTCATTCTTTGCCATCTTTTTGCTGCTCCTTCTAATTCAATGATATTCTTTCTTCCTTTAAACTCTTGATGGTACCACCGTAACACTTCTAGATACTTGTGATAAGCCATCTTCAAATCTTCCACGATCGGGTCTCCATCTTGTATTTTAGAAGTACCAAATGCATAACCCATGTATATTGCGATTTGCACCCATAAATTGTGTTCATTAATCAATTTAAATCCACCAAATTTCTCAACAGTCATGAAGAGATCTAGGAGATTAATGTTTCTTCCTAGATAATCACACACGGTGGGACGAGGATATAAAGGTTAAGATTTAAGAATTCTTTCATAAACCACGATATTATTCGGTTGAACTCTTGTTCGAATCTTCCTTTATGAACTTCAACTTGAGTGGTCATTTGAATTAAATCCATGAATCTTAGACTATCTTCCACTGCAGATTTTTTTGTAGGATACAATACTGTTCCCTTCTTTCTACTCGTACTTGCACCATCTTTATCATAATTCTTTGAGAACATTTCAAAGTGTTTCCAAAACATGTCTCTTTCGTAAACTTTGTCAACTTTATCAACTTTGACCGACTTTCCTTTGTCTTGAGTGTGGTTCCTTGGATTCACATAATCATTTTCTATATTTGGACAGATATAGGGCTGATGAAGATCATTGCATTTCCAGCAATGGATGTCGACTGGAATTGTTTTCTTTTCTTGAATCGACTTTTCTTTCGGATTCTTTGATACATAACATACATCGCCCTCATATCTTTTTTAAAACCTTGTGTGACTAGCCTTTCAACACTTAAGATATTCCTTTAAAGTGTTGGTATATAATACACAGTGTCCACATTATGGACTTGCCTATCACTAATGAATTCGATGCTCCCTTTTCCTTTGTAAAGATCTTTCTTAAACCCATCTGGACTTCCCTCTATTCCAAATGAAAAATCTATACTTTGGAACATATTTTTATTCCCTGTTGCGTGTTGTTTTCGGTTTACACTTGCATAACAAATTTCTTTCCAAGTTTTACCATCCGTTCCTTTGATCATAAATTCTAGTTTCCCTATTCTTTCTGGGCAATCTTTTCTGTAATAAAATGGTTGTTTACAATAAGAACAACACATACCTTTCGGGATTTTCCAATCGATTTCTCTTCCATCGAGTTGGTTGTTGTAAGTAGTTTTAGTGATTTCTGGAACTTGATCGTTCTTGCGGTTCAAGTCAAACTTGATGTTTAGATTACTTCTACCACTTCTAAGATTCCAATAATGATCCCCATGATCATATTCTCGCTGCATCTTCTCCTTGCCCTTCTGCATAGAAGATATGCCTTGGAATAAGACTGAATCGACACACCATTTGGTCTTGTAATCTGCATGAACATCACCGAACTTTTCTGACTTAATCACTGGATGAACCGGTAACAATCGTCCAGGCCATATCACTGTATGTTTCCTCTTCTCACAGGTCTGATGATCGCGAGGCTCTGATACCATGTTGATTTCTTGAACATACACAAACAACACAACAATGATTTCGTATAAACTTGCTAATAGAAACCGATAATTACATCGTATGTACATGCCCATATATATACATGAAGGGTGTCGGTTGATAGAGTAATTACCACTAACTGCCACATTTTTCTAACTTATACTATACACATAGTTACATAATAATGTCACATACATAATATTTATAATATATACTTAGGTTATCTTTGATGATAAAGATTATGGTCCAACAGTTATCAAATGGCGAGTTGGTGCAAAAAAGTAATATAGAAGCGAACATGATTTGTATTACCATTTTTGTATGTTATGGGTAGAGTTAAATTGAGAATAAAATCGGTCACAAAACTCCAGTGATGATCAAAGTTGATAAACATTGTAAGACTGTGAAGAAGGTTCTAATAGATTTACCTATTTTGAAAAACTATTTGGCTAAGCTGATGAGATAGGTTTGCCAGAAGGAAACTTCACATGCTATGTTTTATTGTATTGATAAATATTTCAAAGTGGTATATCTAATAGACTTGCTCAGTCTGGAAAAAGAAGATTTGATGAAGCTTCAAGTTTGCTCGATTGAGGCTGACGAATTCATTCATCTCATTGTAGATTAATTTGGATGGATGATAAACAAAGCTTCGGAGAAAACTATTTATGCATATGGATGTGACTACGAATGTGCTAATGTGTACTTTTGATGGTATTGATTCACCAAGCCTAGGGGGGATTTTAAAGATCAAACCTAGAAGCTCGAGAAATCAAAAATTATTTCATGCGAAAGCTTAATGATCCATGCGAGAACATCATGCCATGCGAGAACTTTTGTGGGGCAAAAACTTTCTGTTGTAGTATAAATAGTTGCTTAGGTTTGTATTTTGTAATCACTTGTCAAATTTTGAACTTTTAAAGCTTGTAAGTAATTTTGTTGAATGAGAGAAGAAACCTTTATTTACACGATTGTGCATTGATCTAGACTTGTGTGTGTGTTTACCACTTCAATTATCATTCATTCTGTGGTTGATGGATAGTGATTAATCATACTGTGTTCCTTTCTTGGATTTTACAAGTTTGTTTGATTTTCTAGTTAATTCTACTTGGCTTTTTTATATTTTCACAAGAACTTTCCTCTATATCAAACGTGCCCTTTATGTAACACATATCACGTTCTAATGTTACATTAAATATATCCTTGATGAATTAGTTGATCCATACTTGGCACATTTTTGTATAAAGTAGGCACACAAGTAACACTAAGAATTGTTCTTGTTTCCTTATTGATGAGAATTCGAACTTCTCCGATTCCATTGATGAATAACTTGTCATTATCTTTTGTTATAGTCTCAATGCCAAAACATTTTTTCATGTGTTGTGAACATGTTTTAATCTCCACTCATGCGTTTTTTGCAAGGGAAATCTAAAACCGAAAAATTATCTAAACTCTCAACTCCAATACCCTTTACAAGATAAACATTGGTATGTGGGTTTCAAGTTAGGAATTTTTTTAGACTTACTTGGACAATTCATTGCAATATAAAGCATAGCATTTCATCTTTTTCTTTTGTTTAACATCGACGGTGAGAGATCCATGATCATGAGTACATCTTTGTTTGTAGGTCTTTGCGTTCTGGATGATCTTTTGGGCTTCCAACAATCTTCGATTTGAGATAAAATACTGCCATCTTTGTTTTGTCTTGCCGTTTTCCGAAGATCTAGAACCAACTCCTAATTTTGCCAGGCCACTCGTTATTCTGATTTGTTCATGCCAACGTGCGAGACCATCCCGATCCCTCGTGGTTCTTTCCTGTCCAACAAGTCGACCAGGAACGTACATCACCTGAACAAAGTACGTTCGAGGCCACATAGCAAAATCAGAAACACATTACCATTTTGCTTTGAATTTGTTTTGCAAGCATTCTTCTTTTTAACTTGGCTTTGAAACCAAATCCACCATTGTTTCCACATTGGGAATTTAACCCAATAGCTTGCAAATAATATAACATTAACTAACTTAAAGGATTATTAATTTTTTAACAATAAGTAAGAAAAATAATTATTAATTGACCTCTAGCACGCAGTCTATGAAATGCTCCAATATTGTTTCTCATATGATATATTCATTCCCAACAAGCATTATTGGCTTTTAGTTGATCTACGGTTGAAATCATCCATCATTGTGCTTTTGGTGATAAGAATCAAAAGTTCTTTAGAATATTTAAAGCCGAGTTAGAGAGTATTTCTAAATAGATATCAATTTCAGATAAACTTGCTTTAATAAAACCTACTGGGAGATTTGTCTATACTTAAAATTTGATTCAAGGTTAATTGTGGATTTAACTGTTTGGATACAAAAATATAAACAAATAAGAAACGAAATCAGTTCAGACTGCAAGATACAATAAGCGTAACTCAATATAGAATTCAATATGTCATCATCAATAGATTTACAGAGAATAACATGTTCACAATTGAAAACGATGTAGCTCACTCCCTCTAGAACTATGTTCTCAATTAGGTAATTTTCTCACGCTGCACAGAACCATACTCACCCCTAATCTTTGGAACCTAGTTTCTACCATATCATATACACGAAATTTATAGTTTACAATAGTATTAATGATATTAGAATATGAAAGCTTCAAAACTCAAATTAGCTAATATACACTTATATTTGTTCAATTATACAAGAAGATATGTGTCGGAATATACTAGCATCAATTTTTATATTATAACATCAGGTAATCGGTAACTATTTAACATTGCGCAGTATACATAAACTTTGTGCTTTTCAGGTTGCATCCAATTATTTTAGATTAACAATAAGTGAAATCGTATAACATCCGAAAGCCAAAGAAAGATTCACAAATAGCTATTCTGTCTTATTCTTCTTCACGATGGGAATCAAAGATTCAAACTAGCTTTTCGCCAAAGTAGAGAAAGCATTCTCATCCGCAGGCTCCGTAAAACAATATGCTGGTGCTTGCACTACTGAATCTGGCAACACTGCTCCAACCTCAAAAGTCATCACGTGCGAAGAAATCCCTACGTTGCAAAGTATCATGGTTATTTAAACATTTAAAACATCTCAAAGGTTAGATGGTATGATTATGTGTTTATATTAAAACATACAACTTCGACTATCGTTAAAAACAGATAAACGAGCTGATAGACCAACACATATCTTTTACTACAAAAGAAGCAAAATAGCAATTTGAATCTTTGAATACATAAAACAATTTAAAAAATCATAAGATGCATACAAGGTCTCCCAAGTCATTCGCATCATTTTTTTTTGGGTAAACATCTTGAACGTCCACCCCCATCAGGACCAAAGTAACTTAATTTTGGTGCTTTACTTAAATATTAATATAACACATTTACGGCTAAAAATAGCCAAAAGCCAAAGTAATTTTAGAATTTGAATCAAACCAATATTTAATATAAAATTTGTCACATGATTACCATCATAAAAGTCCCAACGAACAGGTCTCTTGGTGACAACATCTTCATAATACCATATGAAGTCGACCTTCTCCCACAAATCACACAAGAATCCATCAGTTACCACTCTCCCTAGATAATGCGCCCCATCGAGAAAGTCGGGCCGAGGTATCCCGACACCAAAGTCCATCACCATGCAATTGCCATCCGCGCCAAGCGTGTAGTAAAATGACGTGCCATTGTTCCACTCGACATCATAAAGCACTACACCAAGTTGTTTCTGAAATATGTTAACGTTGCGACCTTTGGGCCAGTCGTACCAAAGGTCGCTTAGTTGGAGGTGGGTGCTGGTTAGGTTCATGTAAAGGAGCGTGTGGAATTGTTCGGGCCATGGTGTTGGTGTCGGTTCGGGTTCGGTTGGGGTTAACCATGGGTTGTTGTTGTTAAAGGCTACATGGGTTGGTAATTGGAGAAGAAAGAAGATAAGCACTGAGATGGCTTGGAAGGCTGTCTTGATACCGTTATCCATGTTTGTGGTCATTTTTTCTACTTGGTACAAAAGTAGGTGTATGAGATAAAAAGAGGTTTATATTATTGTTTTTAAAGAAGCTTTCAATTAATTTTATTATATATATTTGAATAGAATGGTGTGATAATAACACAATATAAATTATATTATATATTTGTATGTATGTATATGTATATGTATATATATATACACATATATATATATATACATATATACATATATATATTTATACACACACATATATATATTTATATATATATATATACATATATATATATATAATATAATATGCATATATATATATGTATATATATAAGTATATATATATACGTATATATACATGTGTATATAATATGTATATATATACATATATATAATATGTACAATATATATATATATATATATAATATGTATATATATATGTATATATATATAAGTATATATATACGTATATATACAGATGTATATATTATGTATATATATATACATATATATACATATATATATATATATATACATATATATATATATAATATGTATATATATATGTATATATAAAAGTATATATATATATATACGTATATATACATATGTATATAATATGTATATATATATATATATGTATATAATATGTATACTATATATATATATATGTATGTATGTATGTATGTATGTATGTATGTATGTATGTATGTATGTATGTATATGTATATGTAAATTATTAAGTAAAATATATTTCTATATTTAAAATAAAAATTATTTGTTGTTGAGATACACATAAGTTGTATTTATGTATACATAAGTCACAATTACATATACGTTCTTGTTGAAGATACCCATGTTCATGTTTACGTATATGTAAGTCGCGTTTTACATATGCATAAACACACATAATTGATGATATAACATTTATGTAACACTTGAAGTTACATAAACTATGTTTACGCGTTGACCCGTAGTTTACATATGTAACAATGGGTTACATTACGTAACATATCACTTTGCATCCTTTTATTGTCGTTGTTATTGTTCCATCTGGTGACCAACATACATATACGTGAATTCTATAATAACCACAAATCAAGAAAAACCAAATAACCCAATTACATATACATCACATAGATTCAAACTACAAATACAAAATAACATCATCTTCATCGTGAATTCTAAGAACACACACTAGTATGTGTGCTTACATATACAAAGATATAATGATTTTATCAAATTCTTAATGTGATTTATTAAAAATCATGATGAAAACAAATATTAAAATCTCAAGAATCATGATTTTCAAGTCATACCTTGTCAATTTGATCAAAACTTTGAAGATTGATGAAACACACATTAAGTGTCTAGTTTTCACTTACAAAATTGAGGCTTTATCCTTTTTCTCATTGTCTTCATTTCAATTTAAATCTCCCACTATTGCTACGCATACTTTACCACAAAATTTTCTTATTCTTGAACTGATTTCACCGACGACGTCATTTACAGGTGATGCGATGGCACTAGTTGGAGATGTGTTGATGATGGTGTTACATGTATAAAACAAAAGCAATCCGTATATGTAACAACACTAACTAACAGTAGTATACAAACAAATGAATTAAAAAAAGTCCTTGATGATGGAAGAGACTAGCATAGATTGAAATTTGATATCATTATATGATTTTTTGGATTAAATTTGAAATCAAAATAAATTATATGACTTATTTAAATTTGCTAGGAGAAAAATATGGGATTTCGTCAAAATATGCAATACTCCATAATTACAATACAAACTACAAATACACCCTTTATCTCTCATGTGTATATATACATATTGGGTAAGATTATCTTGAGAACTAGGTTTTTTATGAAATCTCTAGCACACAAATTGTCCCACATATTTAAGTCATATACAAGTCACATGCTAATTTCATATTTTTTTAAATGTTCATATCTTTTTTTCATGATATTATTTTTTCAAAAAATTTCACCATTTATTTTAATGTTTTTTTATATTTCAATGCGTACCATATTGATATATTTTTTTAAAAAAATTATGCACCTGTTATTTATAAATTTTTAAGTTAGTCATTATACATCTATAAATCTTATTTTATACATGTGTATTTCCATGTATTTACATGTGTGTAAAATGACGTTTGTATTTTTTTTATTTTTAAAAAAAATAGGGAAATAAGGGGAACAATTTCAACATTTTATTTTTTTATTTTTATGTTATTTATAATTTTATAATTTTTTTATTCTGTTATCATTATTTATCATTTTGCCTTTGAAAATGTGACTCACATAGGTTACTAGAGTTCTGACAAAATATGTGAGTTCTTATTTGATTCTTCTCTTACACACACACACACACACATATATATATATATACATATATACATATATACATATATACATATATATATACATATATACATATATACATATATATATA
>BJCM01085434.1:0-10632 GCA_018326385.1 Flaveria bidentis
CAAATTTTGCTTCGGTTAAGAACGTCTTTAATTAAGCTTATTTATTAATGATAAAATGTAGTTATTGGTATTTATAATTTAAAAATGGTTTTATTTGCAACATTAAGTTTATATAAAAAATGGTGCGTTTAATGATAACGGGGGCAATTTTAGAAAACGTTTTAAGATGATGACAACGCAAGCAACGATAGCACAAGCATAAGGATAACCAAGCACACAAGTATAGTATCTACACAAATAGGTTATAAAGATAAGGAATGACCGACTAACGAAAAAGTTAACAGAACACGTCAATAGACGGACCTTCGGTGACGGATGTCACAGAAACGATTTTTTCTTTCACAAAAGGGCCTCGATTTTATAGTTTGCTTTAGGCCCCAAAATATGTTTAGCCGCCCCTAGTAATATAAATATAGAATCCTAGACTTTCGTACTAACTTTTGATTGAAACTTAAATTTGGTTATTTGTTTGACTTTTTTGTGATTAGAAAATCATAAAATGATAACAAAAGGGTAGAGTTGCTGGAAAATGTGTGTAATGCTTTAATAGTGTTGGTGTTGGTCAAGTATATGGTGATGTTTATAACATCTTATGAGAGATAGTATATGGTAATGTTTATAACCTCTTATGAGAAAGAGAATAGATTTTCATTTATTTCATGTCCGCGAGTAATCTTTTGATCTGACCAGTTTTGATGTTATCTATATTGATGTTATTTTTTAGCGTGTTCATTCTAATCTCACTCACTTTTGACCCCACTGACGAAAAATCTTGGATCCGTCACTCCCCAAGTAATAGAACTCAAGTCCCCATGACAACATAAACTCATATATATAAAACACGTTTGGTTGTCTTAAGATCATAGAGATTTTCTTTTCCTCTGAAATTAAGACTCGAATGACAAGATAGTCAAATATCTTATCTTTCTTCAAACATCATTCTTTTTGTATGTTATATTTCATACAGGATACTGCCTGTAATATTAATATGATGGTAATAGTGCAATACCAACATGTAGTGAACTAAATAACTAAATAAAAAAGTAGAGATTATAATTAAGGTGTTAGTTATTGAAGCAAAATACATCATCGAATTTACTCTTTCGTAAGAGTCTTATGGATCCTTTTGTTGGTTAACCCATTTGCTAATTTGCTTTAGTAAACATTGGCGGAGCATAGTTAAGACCGTGGGTCCACTTTTTTTCGTCGGTAGTGTTAAACTTTAGTCCGGTAATGTAAATTTTTATATAAAACTCGAGTTTGCCCCCCTAACAAAAATTATTTTCGCCCCCGCCCCCCTGCGAAAGTTTTCAAGCTCCGCCACTGTTAGTAAACACATTCATATAATTTTATCCTTGTAAATAAAAACTAACATTTTTCCCTCACTTATGGGAGACAATAGCTACCACATTTGTAAAATTTACAAATATAGCCCGATAAAAATAATCATAATTACCAGCTATGGACAAGAAGAAAATGATTCAAGTACTAACAGAAGTCATGATCAATCTTTTAAGGATGATGCATGAAAGGGATTTTAATTGATATAGTTGACCTCATTCTAGAAAGTCAGGCCACGTGTCTTTAGTTATTTTGGTTGATCTATCAACCTTAGCCAAAAATATCATCAAAACTTGCAAGTATTCCATACATGGTTAGAGATACTAGCAACTAAAGTTTGTGTTACAATGCACTATAATATGTGTGTAGTCACATGTAGATATAAATAAGTACTCTGTAACGAGACTTTATGAAAAATGATTCATATTCCAAACCGACACCAACATGTCACATTTGTTATGGTTCCAGATCATATAAATAAGGGTCATTTGCATCAAAATGTATTAAGTTTTACATCACTCTTTTCATTGCATCAAACTTGAGTTTTTGATGTTTTATGTAATTAATGATAGGCAGTAAAATTGTTTGTATTACACTAGCAACTTGCATCAAAATACACTCAACTGACTCCATGTCTCCTATTGTAATTGTGTGCATTTAGACTTTATACATTAAAAGGATCATTGAAGAAATAGAATTATTAAATCTACTATTAATAATAGCTTTAATACTCTAAAAACTTCTGTTTTAAAGCAAAAAATTACAAAAATACAAAAAAATGACAAATAATAAATGTTATTGATTTACACTTTAAAGGACAAACATTTTTTATGTTTCACATGGTTACAATATGAATCTTAGACTTTAGACACAACCCTTGGCCGTATAGGGTGGAGGGAATGGGCGGCATTGATGCAGGGAGGGTAGAGTGAAAACTAATGTGACACATGTTAAGGACCGACGAAAACACCATTTTCCAGCTGATGTGGTGCTACGTAACTGAGAAGGCAAGAAAAGAAGCAAGACGGCTATCCCAAATAGTAATGGACACGGGGAAGCAAAAACACAAAATATAACGGAAAATGACGAGCGGCACAAGACAGGCGAGAACACCATTCCAAGCTTTGGGACGAGAGGAGGGAGACAACGGACAAGTGGCATCCACTCCCTTCACCCTTGACGTGTAGACCTTGGCTCAAGGCTCGTTTTGTTATGCCTGATGTGGTAAACATCCCCTAAGGTGCCATTTGATGAGAGGGACTTACCTCCGACTCTCAATTACAAGCACGTATAAATATTTACAGGTCCAACTTGGCGTTTATACATATTAATATTATTGAGTAGTCGGTAATCTTCAAACGTGTTTATATATATGTTATACCTCAGATCAGGACTTGAAAATAATTGATACAATTCAACCCGACCCATGAGTTCCAATGAAGCAACAAGCATGGCATTAACATATGATGACTCAAGATAGAATTTCTATTTCATCTCAATGTAAAGAAAGGTCATCTTTCTGACAAAACAACCATGAGGAGTTGCAAAAAAAATTAAAAAAATAAGAATAAAACAGAAAACATATGTTCTTTTAATTTGGACACAACTGAAACAAAACTGGCACTAACCTAACTGTTTATGAAATCCAAAAGTTCATACTTGCAAATGAACAAACAACAGTATCAGAAAGGTAGTATCAAAGTCTGTTTACATCTTGGCATATCACTGTTCTGATTATTGAGATGACTATGGGAATCATTGATCCTTTGATGCCTGAGTTAAGTCACTCTTGCTTTTACCTTTTTTCATTTTTGCTTTGAACCGCGATTTCAGTACAAGAGTCTGCACTGTGTTTGCAAAATTCCCAACAGCCATGATTATCAAAAGGATTCCACAAGTAACTACCTGTCAAACACATTTCGATCATCAACTTTAGCATGATCATAAGATAACTACTAAAGAAGAAATCGGACGGGTTGGGACTAACAGTTCGAAATGGGCTGGTCAAGTCAGGTTGACCAACTAACAACATTTGCAAGTTTTCTATATTGTTTAGATGTTTGGCAACTTTCGACTCAATTGAAATGCTTGACTTTTAACTAATCTTTTTCTAAACGCATATGACCCGCCATCCAAATGGGCCCACATAAAAGGTAAAATATTCCACCTCTATAAAATGTTGAAAGTGTAGAGTTTCTTACCTGCCATTCAGAAACAATACCAACCAAATGGCAACTTTCACCAACCAAATTTTTACCAGTTTTCTATACATTCTACACATTTGAGAACTTTCAACCCTATTGACGTGTTTGATTTTTACCTAAGCTTTTTAAACCCAATTGACCCGCAATCCAAATGGGCGCACATTAAAGGTCAAAAATTCCATCTCTACAAAATTGTTAAAGTGTGGGCTTTCTTACCTGCCATTCAGAAACAACACCAACCACTGCAGTTTTTAGCAATAGCACACCCACATATGCTTCAAAAGCCTGTAGTAAGAAGATAAGCAGTGGATGATTAAGTATAAAACAATGCTTCTCCTTACTCCCAACACAACTCTAACAAATTGCATAACTCATAAAAAACAAATCAGGAAGTAAATTACCTGCAAGACAAAAAGTATGGGCAATAACAACCATAGTTGACCTTTTACTCCAGCAGTTTCACCCCACACAACATCCATTCTTCTAGCCTACAATCATAAGTCAAAACAGATACATCATAATGTCATAATCCAATATGGATTTAACTATATGGAAAAGAGTGTGACTATTTTAATGAATTTTAATTGGTAATTTGGTATGTTAATCTTGAGACTAAAGATTATGAGCCATTCTGTTACAACATAAAAGCACCTTTCCAAGTGCAATACGTGTATAGAGTCTCTGCCTTTGATATCTATTTTGTAAAAGCATTGCCACTCCTTGCATGATTGCCCATCTCAAAAACAACTGTATCCCTTTCTGCAA
The DNA here is from genome assembly GCA_018326385.1 of Flaveria bidentis. Classification (NCBI taxonomy): domain Eukaryota; kingdom Viridiplantae; phylum Streptophyta; class Magnoliopsida; order Asterales; family Asteraceae; genus Flaveria; species Flaveria bidentis. Next base: position 4,311 of record BJCM01085434.1, read on the forward strand.
TTGGTTGAATGCACACATGAATATTTCGTCTAAGGGACATTAGATTAAATTTTAAAAAGAGTTATATTATAAATGGATAACCTGCTTCTGGGCACAGTCAGGTTGCTTTTCTATCTCCCATGTGAGGCTGATAAGTGCCATACCCATAGCACAATAGTGATGGTATATCCACCTGCACCATCACAAACCTTTAATGAATCACTTATCCCCAAATCAATCATATTATTCATAATGTATAAAGAAACTATATTATGTAATATAACTTCAAAACACGCCTTGCAGGAACATGTGTTTTGACTTTATGTAGAGGTGCCAAAACAGATTGAAACTGGTGCTAGTTGAAATAGGTTTTCGCAGGTCAAATGGGCCAGGCCGGGTTGACCTGCGAGCACTTTCTTGACTCTTGTACATCTTTTAATAGTTTTTTTATTAATTATTAACGAGATAACTGTGATTACAAAAAATACTACTGTCACAATGATGAAAAATAAGTTTTGTATTAAAAATAGACATTAGGTGACTTTTAACCCATTTGACCAGCTTTTTTTATCCAGCCTGCTCATAGGTAAACAGGTTGAAACTAATATACATAACACCATTTTCAGAATAACAGATTAATTGAACATGAAGAAAATCACATAGAATTACCATGGACGTATATCACTTCCATTAACTCTCAAAATATTCTCTCTTAAAGCTAATGCTGTGTAGAGAAAGAGCAACCATGCCTGAAAAGGGCATATTAGTTATTTATCTTGTAACAAGTTTATTCACTGAATTTTTTAAAAAAATACTCATAATAACAACCGGTGAAAAGAAAATTGTCTACCTGGTATAGCTGTACAGGTAATGCAGGAAAACATCCACCCCAAAGTTGTGATCTTAGCACCAGTAGCAACAATGGGAAAAATAAAAACAGATATGCAGTTCTATCCTGTCCATAGTTTATACAAATATATTAGAGTGGTAACATCAAAATAGAGAAGAAAAAATAGCATCTGGAACATGCTTATGAGCACAATATCTATTTAAGGGGAGCTTGTATCAAATGCAACTCAGGTCACCGCCATATAACAGTGGTGGATGTAGGTAGAGATGACCAGTGTCATGTAACATCAGTAAAAAAATTATGTTATATCTGTATCCATCAATCTAGTGATACCGTATATTTTCAGATGATGACACGTTAAGTCCAAAAGAAAGAGAAGGTTTGGGATTTTGTAGCTGTTTTAGACTCTTTGCATGACTTGCACCAGGACGCCATTTATGTTTTCTCTTAATCCTAAAGTGTGTATTGTTATTGTAATATGATTTCAGTGACCCGACCCGAACTAGTTAAAAAGACTCCTCAAACATTTGAAAACCTAAACATAGTGACACAGGTAAAAAAATCTGGATCCAACACTGCATGTGAGCAAGTGCTAATCCATCCATAACGGGTCCACAATTTAAACATTTTTACATAATAATAAAGATGCAAAAGCAATAATTCTTACCCTGAAACTATAGTATTCCTCTTTCACCTTCAATTGAATATCCTTTCTGTTAGCACGAACATTTATGGGGCCAAGAAACATCCTCAAGAAACGTCCTGTAACCCAACAACAGCTGATCAAGAAACAGAAACAAATACTACACTCTACACTTTGAACAAAGAGATACTAACATTTCTATATGCCTGCTATCAGTTACGATGAATAATATGATTCCTGAAATTATATCAGGATGTCACAGAATTGAATAAATAGCATTCATAAAACTAAAGACAGGTCTTCTTGACTTTGCAGTAAAAACTTTAACAGACATAAGATTCACAGCTGCGATTCAATGTCCTGATTTCCCCTCTTATTACTTACTAAAACAGGAGTAACAAAAACAACTACAATTTGGTAATGCAAAAGGCCAGATTTCAGAAGCAAAACATCAAACAACAACAACACACCATGTGATTTGCAGGGAAGAAATGTAGCTGCATCTCCTTCACTCAATGTATAACTTGCTCTACTCAGCTCTTCAGACAGCTGCAAACATGCAAATCAAAACCAGATCAACAACACACAAATCATGCCCTAAATCCACACAACAATCGAATCCGAGTGACCAAAATCACCAATCCCCTTACTTTTTCCGCATGTTTGGGATCCAAATTCCCTTTCTTCACAGACGAATCAATGAACGATCGAAGCATCTTGATATTCGAATCGAGCGCTAGGGCTCGTTGCCGCAACGACGCATCCTCCTGCGAGTTTCTCGAAATCAAAGCCGATGCCGACTCCTGCAACTCCTTACTCTGTTCCACAAGCCTCGAAACCTCTTCTCCGACGTTTCTCCCCGACAAACTGCCGTCACCGCCGTACGAGGCGGTGGAGTCACCCATCGCCTACAGATCGATTGATTCACAAATCACACAATAGTGAGTGTGTGTGTGTGTGTGTGTGTGTGTGATTGATGCACGATTATGTGTGTGCGTGTGTGTGTGTGTTGTGGTGTGATTGATATCGTGAACGAGAGGTGGTGATGATGACGGAGATGATGAGTGTGGGGAACTCTCCGGCGGTGGATCCGGCGAGGGTACGGTGGTCCGGTTGTCCGGTGGCGGTGAATGTAATAATAATAATAATATCCACGGTGGAATTGACCTCTTCAGGTTAATTGTTCTGGTTGTTGTAGTGTTATGTGCACACTTGCAACCACGTGCCCCGAGGATTCTTTTTAATTAAGTTACCTACACGTAATATGTTGTTTTTTAGATTTTAGTGCTATAAAAAATATAATTTTTTAATAATAATCTTTTTATTCTAATAAAAATATCTTGATATAATAAGTGTCAACACCACAATTATTACCATCAAAATTTTTCGTCTCTCTTATTAAATAATTACGTTAAAAACAAATAATACTATTTAACATTTTTTTAAATTTTAATAAATTAAGAAAGAGATCTATTTATTAATGTTATTTCTAATTAAGAAAAAATTTAAAACAATTTTTTAAAAAATGATATAATTATTTTATTAATTATAGTCATTTATTGTATATAATTTCAGTCATGTCATATATTAGAAATTATTTTATAATTAATCAAATTAATTATATTAATGTTTTATTTATTCAACTCGTGTAACATATGAGTTTATTAAAGCTAGTTTCTATATATAGTATGTTAAATTTTTAAATTTTGATTTTTGTATGAAGGAGATATTATATTGTTTTGCATTTTAATACTGAAATATGCTAAAACTCTAGTAGAATATGTCCAATTGGTTCTAATCTAGAATTTTTTGCAATTTGAACACATACAAATCAATTCTGCTTTTGTAATACTAATCTAAAAGTTAAAATTAACTATAAGGATTATAAATGTTTCTAATCTAGAAAATTTTCAGGATGGTATGAACACTAAAATTAGTTCTATAGAAATTGTGAAAAATGAGTAATAAAATGGTTAAAGTATTTTTAAACGGTTTTAGATTTGTTGTTTCGCAAAAATAATTTTTAAAAATCATAACCATACAAAAATGCATTAGTTGTACGCAAAGAAGCCGATCATAAAGACTTTGAATTTCCTTTACAGGGCCACGTGCATGTAATATGCATATTATTTATGTTTGTTGATATTGTATTTTTACATACTAAAAACAACTAAGATTTTTCTTTTCATATTTTGTGCGATTTAACGTTGTTTTTCATTATGTTTTATTCAATATCTTATTGTTACGTATTTGCCATAAGTAACATCAAAAGAGGCTTGTTGCCTACATTGCATGCGTATATACACGTCTTAGCGTTTGGTATTTGTTTACAAAGGCGTGTTAGTAAAAAAAAATCATGGTTATTAGTGCTATTCAAGTTTGGCATCTATTAACATGGTAGAGACCTTGTGTCAAAAGTGTGCATTGGAACCCTTTCGGTTAGACCCATAATAAAATTATAGCACTTGATCTTCCTCATGGTGGTCGTCTATGTTAAAAATTAGTTAAAGTGAGTATTTTACTAACTTTGGACATTATAATATTAGTATTTATTACTAATATGATTTTTTATGGGTTTGTGAGAGGATCGTAACGAATAAAATTGTGTTGAAAACGGAGCTAAAATAAATGAGATATCGATGTTTAAAGTTGATGGAACAAGTGAAAATGGTTGGTCTTAGTATTTTTGAGTTGTAATAGGTGGGTTCAGCAAATACATTGTTTGGTGCGTCTGCTAACAATGATTGATTCGTATCTGTTGAAAGGCAGATTTTAGTAGCTACAGTGGTTAATTTCGTAACATCTTATATAGTAAATAACCAATAATTATAAGATTAACTCGGCATTAAAGAGGAGACCTTTGTTAATAAGAAAACCTTTTGTATAACATTGTTATACATTGTTAATGATGAGACTTTTTGTATATCTTTTCTTGAAACTCTTATATGCCCAACAATATATATACAAGGATATATTCCTTGTTGTGATTTGATAATTTTTTTGTAATTCACAAATTTACAATACTCCATAAACAAAATTGCTTTCACATTCTAACTTCATCTTCTTTTTCGGTTCCATCTTCATTAAACCTTCATTTCCATTGTTACCTCGGATGCAAGGACATCTCCGGCAGTACATTATTGTTTCGGTTGTTGTATTTGAGAGACAAACGTGTTCGCCTAAGAAAAGGCTTGAAATCTATTTTAGTAGATTTCTGTTAAACATAAATCCTCAACCACCACTCAAGCATTTGGTTATTTGATTTTGCAAACATAGGAAAGTTGTGAAGAATCTTTGGGGTTCTAAGTTTCAAGCAAACATAGATTTCTTTTAGTTCCTTCTAAAGAATATAATTTGAATTGATTTCAATTCATGTAGATTACATTATTTGATAAATCTGGTTTGTATGTGGTATTTCAATTTTATATTTTCCATCCATAATGTAATTATTATTTTATTAGTTAGTAATAAAAGTGAACTCAAGTCCTATAGTCTATCACATAGTTATTAGTTGCTTAAAAACCTTTTCACTCTCATCTCGCATGATGTTCTTCTGTCATAAACTACACGACAATTGTATAATAAAATCTCACCATTCGTGAAGTAGATCCCGCATCCAACCAAGTATTTAAATAGGAAGCGAAGCTGACCATCCTGGGAACTACCTTGGGTTTACTAAGCTTTTACATACTATCAAACACACACCTTTTATTAATGCAATCTGCTTTTTAGCAAATTATTCCAATTTATCTATAACAGCTCATGTAAACCGTACCAAAATATTGTCTGTTTTTTTCTAATAGGTTGCCCATCCAGGAACTCATGATTTTGTTTTCACCCTACGAGTTGCTCGTCTAGGAAAAACACGTCTCGGTAAAGAAGGTTTCCACTTTCTTATAGGAAAGGTTGTGTTATTCCCCCTCAACTGATGTGGGACTTACATCTCACCCACCCCCTTATGAAGCCTAACATTCTCGTTGGCACATCAGTCCGGCCCCTAGCTCTGATACCATCTGTAACAACTCATATAAATCATACCAAGATATTGTTTGCTTTGCCCTCAATGGGTTGCCTATTGAGGAACTCACGGTTTTATTTTTAATCGGTGAGTTGCTCGCCCATGAAAAATGCGTCTTGGTACTGAAGTTTTGCACCCATTATAAGAAAGGTTTCGTTCTCCCTCTCAACCACACATGTTATAGCATTATTGTGTTTCTAAAAGACTGACGATTGATGTACAATTAGGGTTACATTGGGGAAATCTAGCATATAGTTGTGAGCTCCCAACATTGATATATAGACATTTATAAGGGAAATCAGGTGAGTATTCAGAATTCATTTTTATTTAAATTACTTTAGGGGAAAACATGCTTACGAAACTTTTCAGGCTCGAAAGCCTAATTGAGCTTTTCACAAGTCATTTGTACATGAAAATCAACTGAAAATACATTTTAATCAATGAAAAAAAGTGACAACACTATTTTGGAGAAAATTAGTGCAATTCCCTCCGTTTAGAACCTAACATCTTTATGCAGCAAACTTTAACAAGCTCTAGAAACATGTTATTTGAGGCATTAAAAGGTATATTTACTGTGTTGAATATATTAGTTTTCTCTTGTAACAATATTGTTATTGCTATTTAGTAACAACGTATATAAACATAGCAAGATATTGTTCGTTTTGCTCCTGATGGGTTGCCCATCCAAGAACTTGTAATTTTGTTTTCACACATCGAGTTGCTCGCCCAGGCAAAACACGTATTGGTAGAGAAGGTTTTCACCTCTTATAAGGAAGGTTTCGTTATCACCCTCAACTGATGTGTACCTTACATCTCCACCCCCCCCCCCCCC
>BJCM01085435.1:0-10395 GCA_018326385.1 Flaveria bidentis
TGTACTTTATCCTTTTTATAATAGATAAGGATATGAGCTATGGCATGTCATAGTCACAAGTCAAAAGGCAATCTGCCTTTTGAATCTACAATTGATTTTGTTTGTGTCTAGTCAATTGTATCCAGCTGGCTTTCAAAGTATAGCTGACTGTAGGATGTAGTATAAGTATCTCATGTTCTTATAACTTTCAGATATGCTTTGTAACACTTGTAATAGAACATAGAGAAAGCAATATACTGCATTCTTGAAAACCATATACTTGTGTTCTTTGTGTTCTGTCTCTTACATTACTTGTGTTCTTAGTATCTTACCTTGGTTAATCCAGTATACTGTTTGATTAAGTTTAGTTAATCTCCTCTTTGTGTTGTTGTGTTGTAACTGACCCTCTTCAACAATCCTGCAATAACATATTCACCTGCTATCATAATAAGCATATGAATATTTAAAGGGAGATATTCTTTCTTGATTATAGATTATCAAAAGACAAACTTTATTGTAAAATATTATTGATATATAAACTAAATATTAGTTTGTATTTGTTATGTATATATTAAAAAGTCTATGTTTGTGTCTAGTATGTAATTATGTAAATATATAAGGTTTAAGTATGTGTTAATAGGAAACCTAATGGTTATCTCTAGGGCTATATATACCCTCATATGTACGTGTGGATGTTGTATAAATAATTGTAAGTATGAAAGAAAGTTTATCAATAGAAGCAAGTTCTATCTATCATTCTATCTTGTTCATCCAAATCATATCTTTGATTTACCAATACTCTGGTATTAGAGCCTAAGGCTCTCAAAGGATTTCAAGAAATTCGTTCACTTTTGAAGAATCAAACAAAGTTACTGTAAAGATTTCATTCGCTGAAATTGGTTGATCTTTCAAACAAAGATTAGCGTCTGTGATATCGAGTGAATCAAGAACAATCACAAACCTGAGTAAAACTAGTGGGTTCGTTGGTGTTGTAACATCCAAATTAAAAGGATTGTTCATTTAATCACATTGAATTGCTATTTTTTTCTTCTTATCTTCTGATCATTAAGTTTTAAAAGAACAAAAACATGGTGTTTTTGTTGATTGTTTGTATCGATCAGAATCAAGGAACGAAAGAAGACAAACGATTTCCGTGTGAAATCAGACTTTGATTTGGAAGAAGATGATCACCAATCTTGATTGTTGTTCCACTTCTTGGCCGAAAACATAAAATTGAGGATTCGGTGATTGATCTCTGGACTAATTATGAATCAAGTAACAACACACAAGTGAACAAGAATCAGGATTGCGTTTGGTATGGAATCTATTAGAGTATATATTGTTATATTTATTGAAAATATATTTATTTATAGTTAAGATTATCTCTCCACAATTAGAGGAGAAGAACTTTGTATATATAGGGAGATTTTGTTAATGAAAGATCAAGGAGTGATTTACTAATTCTATCATGGTATCACGAGACTAAACCCTAGCCGCCCACCCCTTCCTCGTGCAATCCTCTTCACTGTCGTCGCCATTCTCTCTGACGGTCACTTTTTTTCTCCTCAATCTCCCTTCCATTCTCAACCTCTGTATTCCTCATCTCCTCTAAACTATGGAGAACAAACTCCATCCAATAGTCATAGTCTCCAACATAAAGAATTTTATCCTTATCACCCTTGAGCTTGAATCCTCTCAGTATGCTTCTTGGGCTGAGCTTTTCCGCATTCACTACAAAGCCTATATGGACTACGAACACCTTACTCAAATGGAACCCACCAAACCTGAAACTCCCTCCCAACCCACTACCACCTCCAATTTTGACCCCAAACAGCCTCCACCGCCTTTTGCCTCGTCCTTGTCTAACTCATGGGAACACATCGACTCCATTGTACTTTAATGGATATATGGTACGATCTCAAATGACCTCCTCCACACCATACTCAAACCTAACACAACCGCATACAATGCTTGGCACACTCTCACCGACATCTTCAAAGACAACAAAACCACCCGCATAATACATCTTACAAACAAACTCACAAACACCCGCATTGACACCTTTCCCAATGTCGCAACTTACTGCCAACAATTGAAGATGCTTTCCGATCAGCTTGCCAACGTCGGGAAGGTCATCCCAGACGAAGACCTTGTCATGCAGTTAATCACGGGCCTCAACGAACAATATAGTTCGTTTGCTATGGTATTACAACAAACCAATCCTATTCCGAGTTTTTATCATGCCCGCTCCCGTTTCCTCATGGAAGAATCACGTAAGGCGGAGACCACACTAGCCGCGACTTCGGTTGTCAGCACCGCTTTGCATGCCGCCTCCCAACACACTTATCCCGCCAACAATTCATCTTCGGATCGCAATAGGGGCCGCGATCGGACCCGGGGTGGTGGCCGTGGTTGGTCCTATTCAAATAGAGGGGGTGCTCGTGGTACTCAAAATACCTCCTGGTCACCAAATTCACCAAACTATTCCTCACAGTGGCCTTTCCCCTTTTCCATCATATCCTAGCCCATGGTACCCGTGGCCCACTGCCCCATGTCCCTACCCTACCCAACCACTTTCACCAGCCCAACCCACTTCTGCGACCAACACTGGCAGCGACATTCTGGGCCCGAGGTCCAATCATGCGTACACTGCATACCAGCCCACCAACATTGAGCAGGCGCTATATTCGTTGTCGATGAATCCTACTCAAGGGCTTGTGATGGAAATTGGGGCTATCACTCATATGACAAACAACATGGGTAATTTTCTGTCTTTTTTTTATACTATCATTAAAAATATATATACTTGTTGGTAATGGCACAACGGTTCCGGTCCGTGGACATGGCACATCCACCCTCCCGCCATCGTTTCCTCCCCTAAAAATCAAACACGTTATGTATGCACCAAATTTAATTAGAAACTTAATTCCAGTTCGTCGTCTCACAACTGATAATTCTGTTTCCATTGAATTTGATGCCTTTGGTTTTCTTGTGAAGGATTACAAGACCAGAACGCCAATCCTTCGGTGCAACAACAACAGTGACCTCTACACTTTTCAAACTTCCACCTCTTCGAGCTTTGCACCTCATTCCACATTTGCTGTTGTTTCTCAAAACCTATGGCATCGTCGACTAGGCCACCCAGGAAATAATTTGTTGCATTGTTTGAAAAACTCTAATGTTCTTTCTTTTGTTAATTCTAGCAAACATGTTTGTCATCCTTGTGTTTTTGGGAAATCTATTCGTTTACCATTTCATGAATCCAAAAATAATACACAACTTCCATTTGATATCATACATAGTGATTTATGAACATCTCTAGTTATGAGTTCTTTGGGGCATCACTATTATGTTCTCTTTTTAGATGACTTTACTAACTTCTTATGGACATACCCGATATCTCACAAATGACAAGTTTACTCGGTTTTCCTAAATTTTTATAAACACATTGAAACACAATTTGAATGAAAAATCAAGACATTACAATGTGATAATGGCATCGAATATGTAAACAATGCTTTTAAACAATTTTGTGCTCAACACGGAATGCTTTTCCGACTATCTTGCCCCTACACTTCTTCCCAAAACGTCAAGGCGGAACGCAAGATTCGTTCAATTAACAATATCTTGCGCACCCTCCTCGCTCAATCGGCATTGCCAACATCTTTTTGGCATCATGCTCTTGACCTTGCCACCTACATTCACAATATCTTACCTAGTAAACAACACCATCTTCTCACACCCACTCAACTCCTCTACAACCGTGCACCCACCTAGACCATTTATGGGTTTTCGGGTGTCTTTTCTTCCTTATTTTACCCTCCACCACTATCCACAAGTTAGCCAATCCCTCAATGCCTTGTGTTTTCCTTGGGTACCCTTCTAACCATCGTGGCTATAAATGTCTAAACCTTCAAACCAACCAAATACTCATCAACCGTCATGTCGTGTTTGACGAAGATATTTTTCCATATGCCATGAACCCTTCCCCTACCACTCCCAAACCCTCCTATGACTTCCTCTCAAACACCTCTACCCCACTTCACCCCACCTTGTGGCCCTTTATAAAAAATTCCCCACCTACTGATCATCTCCACGCCACCCCACCCTTACTCCAACACTCCACGGCCCAAGCCCAGCCTACCACTTCAGCGACTCAACCCAATTTTTCCTTTTCCTCACCCACTTTAGCTATTTTTCCTAACCCTCCAACCCCATCGTTTCATGTTACACCACCTTCTCACGCATCGGCCCAACCCATGATTCACCCAACTCAAGCCCAATCACCAAGTCCATCTACTCCTATACCCACACCCACGACCTCTTCCACTTTCGAGTCAACTGTTACACCACCTTCCCCACCACCTCAAACCACTCGCACCATGCACACTCACACCATGGATGGTATCTCCAAACCCAAAAAACTCTTTAATCTTCACACTTCCGTTGTCGTCCCGTTACCGAACCCTATACATGCCTTATCCACTCCAGAATGGTCCCGTGTTATGACTAACGAATTTAATGCTCTTATTAAAAATGAGACTTGGGAATTAGTCCTGTGTCATCCTAATATGAATGTCATACGTAACATGTGGTTGTTTAAACATAAATTTAATTCTGATGGGTCTTTGGAGCGCTACAAGGCGCGGTTGGTTTGTGATGGGTGTTTGCAACAAGTAGGAATTGATTGTGGTGAGACGTTCATTCCGTTGGTGAAACCTGCCACCATCCGAATGGTTCTCATATTGGCACTATCCATATCTTGTCCTGTTCATCAGTTAGATGTCATTAACGCCTTTTTGCATGGCAAGCTTAATGAAATAGTTTATATGTATCAACTAGTGGGGTTTCACGACAAATAGTTCCTTGATCATGTCTGCTCTCTTAAGAAGTCTTTGTACGGTCTAAAACAAGCACCGCGAGCCTGGTACCAACGTTTCACCAACTATGTTCTCACATTAGGCTTCACTCAGAGTAAGTGTGATTCTTCTCTCTTCACCTTACATACTCGCACTAATACTGCCTATCTTCTTCTTTATGTGGATGATATTCTTCTTGTGACTTCCACTGATCGCCTTCGCCATCAACTCTTGGATGGCCTTACTCGAGAGTTTGCAATGAAAGACCTCGAACCACTTAATTTTTTCCTTGGTATATCGGTTCAACGAACAAGGAACTCCATGTTCCTCTCTCAACATGCATATGTTCTTGACATCATCAAGCGAGCGTGAATGGAGTCATGTAAACCGGTTGCCACTCCTGTTGATACCAACTCCAAACTTAGTGCTCAGACTGATGATTTGTTTTATAAACCAACTCTTTATAAGAGTTTAGCCGGTGCTCTACAGTATCTCACATTCAACCGGTCGAATATCACGTATGTGGTTCAGCAGATTTGCATGCACATGCATGCCCCTTGCACTACTCACTGGGAAGCTCTGAAGTGCATCATTCATTACATTCAGGGGACACCATCGTTTGGACTTCTCTTAACCGGGTCATCTTCTTTATCCTTACTTGCATACACTGATGCAAATTGGGCAGGTTGTCCTGATACCCGTCGCTCCACCTTCAGTTACTGTGTATATTTGGGTGATAATCTCATCTCTTGGTCCTTTAAGAGGCAACCCACCATCTCTCGTTCCAGTTCCGAAGTAGAGTATCGCGGGGTTGCTAATGTTGTTGCTAAAATTTGTTGGCTCCGTAACCTTCTATTAGAGCTTCATACGCCCTTGTCTCACCCCACTCTTGTTTACTGTGATAATGTAGTGCCATTTATCTCTCCAGTAATCCGGTTTAGCATCAACGGACCAAGCACATTGAGCTTGACATACATTTTGTTCGGGAGCAAGTTCAACATGGTCGTGTTTGTTTTCTTCATGTTCCTACTCGTCATCAGATAGCAGACATCTTCACCAAGGGTCTACCACGGATCCTCTTCGAAGACTTCCGCACCAGTCTCAGCATCCAGCTTCCCCCCGCTTCAACTGCGGGGGTGTATTAGAGTATGTATTGTTATATTTATTGAAAATGTATTTATTTATAGTTGAGATTATCTCTCAACAATTAGAGGAGAAGAACTTTGTATATATAGAGAGATTTTGTTAATGAAAGATCAATGAGTGACTTACCAATTCTATCAGAATCAAACAAACAGGACATAAGCAAAGTTGTTTTACGTTCTGTTAGTGCGAAATTCAATTAGGTTTATTCCAATAGAACCGACGATTAAGGCAATTGAATTTCTTGATATCAGAAAACAAAGTTTTAGAAAAATCAAACTGAAAGCAGAGATCAATTCTACTTGGTTTAAACCAAAAGAATAGAAACCTTCTGTACGCTTCTTGGAAGTTCAGTTTGACTTTTTTTTTAAAGTTGACTTGTAGTCACAAAAGAAACAAAACAACCATGTGTTTATTGTTGAAATACAAGTAACAAAAAACACAAACTTATGTGTGTTTTTTGTCTCGTTTGGAGATCATGAAACATTTATGGTTTGTTGAGTATAGCAAGAGAAGGTTCCGAGTCCTTCGCGATTCGATAAAATAGCAAGTCAAATTGAACCCTTTGTGGTTCTTAGTAAGACAAAAACAGACCATTTTGGTTTGTAGCAAGTTAAAACAAACCCGCGTGGTTTGTAGCAAGTTTCAAACCTTTTGGTTCACAGCAAGTTAAACCGAACCCTTGTGGTTCACAGCAAGTTAAACAAATCCATTAATTTGTAGCAAGTAGAACCTTTGGTTCAAATAGCATGTCGAACAATTATTTGTTAAAATTGCAAGTGCAAATAGAATCATTTTAATTCAAATTTTCAATAAAAGATCAATATTTGGTCAAAGCAAGTTAGTGCATAAAAACTTGATTAGCAAGTTGGTCAGGAGCGCATCAAATCTTGTTAGCAAGTAGGCCAGAAGCAAGTATAGCGAATTGATCAAAATTCAAGTCCAAATAGCAAGTTAGTTGGATAATTTTTTATCAAATTTGCAACGATTAATCTGATCAATAAGTAGGTCAGATTTTTATTAGCAAGTTGTGAGGAGCAAGACAGATTGGTTAGCAAGTTGGCCAGAAGCAAGCAAGAAATTTTTATCTATTTGATAAAGGAATTGATCATCCAATCACAAGCATGTTAGCAAGCAAGAAAGAAGAAATGGTAGATGATAAAAAGCATGATAATACATCAAGTAATACATCAACTCGTGAACAAGGAAACATTTCAATTCAATGTCCAAAATTGAATGAAATAAATTACACTCTTGGTCATTGTTGATGAAAACTATCTTAAAGGCCTATGGTCTTTAGGATGCAATTGATGCAAAGAATGAAACAATGGATGAAAAGAAAACTAATACAACTAACATAATAATACTGCAAACATTACCTCAAGATGTATTAATGCAAGTTGCACATTACTTGACTGCAAAGGAAGTTTGGGATACTATCAAAGTCAAATACTTGGAGCTGATCTACTTCAAAAAGCACGTACAAACATTGAGAAGTGAACAAGAGGCTTTGAAAATGAATACAACTGAATGGGTAAGTGCTTTGCGTGAAAGTTAAGTAGTATAAAAGCCAAGTTTAAAAGTCTTTGTGGTACTTTGAAAGATAAGGTACTTATAAGGAAACTACTTAACTCGGTTCTGAAAAAATTTCTACCAATCATTGCATCTATCGAGTAATATCAAGAAATTCATACAATGCCATTTGAAGAAGCAGTTGGAAGCATTAAGACCTTTGAAGAACGCATTAAAAGTCAAGATGAACTAGAGGTTAATAATCAATGAAAACTTCTAATGGCAAGTTCAAACAATCAAGGCCGTGGTAGAGGACGAGGTAGAAACTCTAACAAAGAAGAAAGTGGACGTGGAAAAGGCATGGGTCGAGGTAATAAAGATGGAAGCAAGTTTAGATGTTATGAATGTGGAGAACTTGATCATTTTGCAAACAAATGCACCAAATGGAAAAACAAGGAGGTGGACAAACAGAACTAATTCAATCTAATATATGATGATGATGAACCAACTCTACTTTGAAAGGAAGACAAACAAGTTGAAGACCTCACTTAAACTATATTTAGTTTAAGGGGGAGTATTGATATATAAACTAATATTAGTTTGGGTCTGTTATGTATATATTAGAAAATCTATGTTTGTGTCTAGTATGTAATTATGCAAACATATAAGGGCCAAGTATGTGTTAATAGGAAACCAAGTGGTTGGTTCTAGGGCTATATATACCCTCATATGTATGTGTCGATGTTGTATGAACAATTGTATGTATGAAAGCAAGTTTATCAATAGAAGCAAGTTCTATCAATCATTCTATCTTGTTCATCCCAATCATATCTCTGATTTACCAACAAATATAACTATACCAAATATCAGTATAGTGCCTTGCTTTGACTAATGGTGAATTTTAAGCAACAACATTTTTGATGAAGTAAAATACCTTTGATCGATAGCATCCCCCTGAGAGAAGCATACCCAAACAAAATGTATTAAATTCGTTCACCAACCAATATAGATTTACATGTAAGATTAAACCAAGCATTCATGTTTGAATAATAACATATTTGAATCCTAAAACTTCAAAACTACAATAACCATAATGGCAACCTAAATAATTCTTGTTCAGGCATTTCATCAAACACAACATATGCATCCCGATCACAACATTAATCAATTTCTCTTGACACCATTTCATCCCTGTCAACCCAACTCCATACAAAATTGTTAAACATATACAAACTAATATTAATTCTACCATACATAAGCAATTATACCATGTAATGTTTCTAATCAAATGTATTTGATAAAGCCAAGACCCACTCACATTTGAGCCATCCTCATTTTTATCTCGGGGTATAGAACTACGATGAAAAAAGGGTAGATTAGCAAGTATTTAGGCAGTAACCTTTGGCGTAGCGTCTTAAACTTACGTTGAAATGATCATTTTGTCCCTAACTCCTCCTTCATATAGTATTATAGATAAAATCTTCAATCGTTATGTTTTTTAAGAAAATTCTAAAGTCGTTACATGGTTAAAAGATGTCCCAAGTGTAGCCCGGTATTGTTCTTGAACCCTCGTCATAATGTCAATATTTCATAGCATATTGGGGTTGTCGTAAACGTTGTCATAAATGGTATGAAATGTCAAGATCTTTTTTCTCAAATCAAGCCACTTCTTGTTAAGTTCACGAGTGCTACGGTATTCGCCACATTTGAGGATTTAATAAATTGTTGAACTCGGTTTTAGAAAAGTGAAGAATGACGGAGTGATAAATAGGTGTCCGAAAGTTCGAGACATCTTACTAAAGTCACATTCTCTTCGTTCGTTCATGGAATTGGGTTTTATGGAGTTGATGGTGAACTTGATGTAGAAGTTGTCGTAATCATATTTTGATTTGAATTTTGAGTATAGAAATTATGCGTGATATGTTTCATTTTTATAAAGCAAAATTATGTATATATTTTTTGAAAAAGTTTAACGGGCAAATAACCGTGAAAGAGTTTACATCGTATATCAAGAAATATTATGTTGTATCAAGTAATGTAATAAATACAAAATTACTCGCTAATCGAGGGATACATTTCATGTCACCTAAAAAAACCATATGACCCATGAAAGAGTTTACTATCCATTAAACATTTCACGGGCCGTACATAAACTAACTTATGATTATTTAACAGTTTGAGTGAGGGATTTCTTGCAGATTTCATCTAGAAATACGGGTCGTGAAGCCCATTTCAGGTCGTATACTTGGGACATATATTTAACCACCTGACTATATCTATGACAACCTTTTTAATAGGTCCTAACAAAGATACACCCACTCATATAAATCGGCACCTCCCTATATGCCGCGTATGAGTCCATACGCAACGTATATGGTCGAATACACTGAAAACGATAAAAATTCAAGGGGACTGTCAGAGAACTATATGCCCCATATAGCTCTATACGACACATGTAGGGTTATACGACGCGTATAACAAATTTTGACACTTAAAAATTCAGGGTACATAGGGGTTATATGCCCCGTATAGGGCTATACAACCCCCATATACGACACGTATGAGGCCATACGACGCGTATGAGACTATACGACTCTTAGAGAAATTTTAGAGTGTTAATTTAAAATATTAAATTGTTTATTTAACCGCTCCATTTTTAATTTATCTCTAACAATGAATAATATTAAATTAATTAAATATTAAAAACTAAAAAATTATTCAAACTCTCAAACAGTGAAATGACATTCATAACCCGGGCTGGATATGACAAAGCAATGTACGGGCCTAATTCACCCACGTGAACACAAGGGCAAAATCGGAAACAAAAATCAATCATAATATTGTTTACTCGGTGCACAATCAATCATGTGAATCACTCATTAAATAAATACAAATAATAATA
>BJCM01085436.1:0-26878 GCA_018326385.1 Flaveria bidentis
CCAATCCGGCACAACTCGGTTTTTAAACGAGTCGAATCCAAGCCAACCCTAGCTCGGATTGGCACTGCTGACTTGTTTACAACCCTAGTTTACTGTGTCTTTTTGTTAGTTTTCGTGTTTTTTTCTAAAATGATGAATTAACAAATATATATAATGGTGTAAAAAATAAAAATTTTGACTCGCGAGCCGGCTCGGCTCGTTTATAACTGAGTCGAGCCCAAGCTCGAATTTTGATCTCCTTATAATAAACGAGCCAATCCGGCACAACTCGGTTTTTAAACGAGTCGAATCCAAGCCAACCCTAGCTCGGATTGGCACCATTAACTCGTTTACAACCCTAGTTTATTGTGTCTTTTTGTTAGTTATCGTGTTTTTTTTCTAAAATGATAAATTAAAAATATATATATAATGGTGGAATAACACTGTTGTGTATCTCTAATATGTATAACACAATAATAAATTAACAACTAATTAGTCTAATACATTAAAATAATGACAAAATAACATAATGTCTCGTTATGTTTTTCGATCGTAATTGTATTATCTTGAGCGATATAAGTTTTGAAAATACAATGGTTGAATAATATTATTATATACTTTTAGTTGTAAAATACAATGATAGATAATAAAAGTTTATATAATCTATAAAAACAATGACAAAAATAAAACATTATGTTATTTTTAATACTATGAGTTTTAGAAAATACATTGGTGAAAGTATATAATTTTATACTTTTAATTGTAAAAAATAAAATAATGGATAACAAGTCTATATAATTTATAAAAAATAATGATAAAAATAACATAAAATGAGACTAGAATGAGAATGTAATTGATTTAGTTTGCATATAAGAATCACAACTATCGTGTTGGGTATAATGATGGCATGGATTTAATAAAAGAAATATAGATACATTTATTATATCTAAAGTAAAGAAAGAGAAAGTTAAAATAAAACTAACTGAATTTAAATAATCCAAACTATTATTTATTAGCTGATAATAATACATACTATTGATTTGACCAGTAATAATTTTATTTTTTTGTATTATTAAAAACAATCTCAATAACATATTTATTAAAAATTTACATTTGATTTCAACTTATTTCATTCATAATAATAATTACAAACAAAATGAGAAAACATACAAGTTAAACCAAACCCAAAATAAGTGCAAATAGAGTGTAATATATGATACTATTGGAAGTGTTATTGGTAATAAAAATAAAAGTTGGGATCATTACCGGTCAAATCAACAGTATGAATTGTTATCGGCTAATGAGTAGTAGTTTGATAATTAACATATAACTAGTATTAAACTTTTCTCGTTACAGTGAGAGCGTAAAACCGTACTAAGTAGCATCAATGTCACACCACCATCAACGATGCAAAGTAGATATAAAAACGTTGAACCACGCATGTGAAACATAAAACATAAATAACAATAATTAAGTCGATATAGGACTCACCGTGAAACATAAAACATAAATAACAATAATTAAGTCGATATAGGACTCACACGTTACAATGAATATGTTAAATGGGAAAACAAATAAGCGTAACAATGTTGAATCACATGCATATGTTGTGTCATGTTAACTATTCAAATTTAAACCGTAAATCAAAATGTTTGTAAAAAATAAAAAGTATTGTGAATTAAAGTTAATAGTGAAAAATTGTAGGGAATAAATTATGAAATATGTAAAAGTATTGATTTAGAAAAAACTAAAAGGAAAAGCTTTAATGCACATTGTACAACATTTAATGCATCAATAAGTTGGTAATTAGTAATATTTAAATTTGCTATAAAATAAAAACAAAATATTGTGATGTTTCAACTTGTATTAAGCTCACTTGTATTGTAGTTGCCATGAATGTTTGAGTTTTTTATTTTAATAAAAAATGAAATAAACGTTGCATTCACTACAAGAAACAGTTGCTATAGAGACGACAAAATTTGTCTCTATAGCCTATAGCACCGACACTTATAGCGACGAGAAGTCGCCCATATAATGTTTCATCAAAATCTAAGAAGTCAAAATTTATAAAAATAAAATTAAAAAAGAAAAAAATATATATTTAGCTATAGCGACAACTGTAGACGCGACATGTTAGCGCTATAGAGTCTATTTAATTTTTTATTATTGTTTTTATTTTTATAAATTTTCCAGATTTATAATATATATTTAATCCAATCCCAATTATTTAGCTTGTTCAAATTCCACAATATTATAATATAAAGTGAAATACTTGGATGTCATAATACATAATAGTTGTTTAAACATGCCAAATATTTAACAAACTACTTAATCATTTGATCAAACACAAACAACCAACTTAATTACTTGTAGTTTCTTCTTCATCCCCTTCTTCATTCGGTTGACAAGATGATTTGTTGTTGTTGTTTTGTGACATCGAAAGGAGTTGATTTATTTGTTCTTGCATTCATGCATTTATTTGAAGTTGTTGTTGCCGTCTTTCATTTGATTGTCTAAGTTGTTCTTGCATTTCATTATATTGTGATGGGGTGCATACGTACTAGGAGTTACATCGGGGGTAACACTTTTCACTTTTCGACCAATGCCCGGTGTATGACCACACCTAGATCCCAAGGAACATGCAATAAACTCAACCCATCAACTGATGTCTCATTTCCCGCTGAGCTCTACAATGATCTATTCATCTCATTTTGATTTTGTCCCTACATTAAACAATAAAATAAACATACATTAAATATTTTACTAAAATTTGAGAGCATAACTATTATATAATGAATAACTAACATGTTCAACTATATAAAAACAATAATAATTCCCGAATTTCAATTAACATATACTATAGACACAATCCTACCTACATTAGTAACAATAATATTAATTTATAGTTATAACAAATTCATCTAAAAGTTTAAAGTGTCAAAGTCAATCGAACACATTTTTATCAGTTATCGTAGATATATAAATGATTGTTTTTTACTTACCCAATGTCTTTCTGCATTTTCATTAACCCATCCCAACCGTTGCTTAAAATGCCTAAATTCCAACCCTCCACATGTTTTGCTCGCACAGTTGCTTTTATCTGCAAACAACAAAAGTATTATCATTCATATGTTAAATAAGTATTACAACTTTATATAATCCTAATTTTTTTAACAAAAGTATTATTATTCATATGTCAAATAACTATTACAACTTTATATAATTCTATTTTTTAACCTCCGTGTGCCACTTTTGAGCATATGATTTAATCTCATGATAACTTTCATAAAGTTGTTTTGTCCTATTTGCTTTGTTTTTGTTGAAGCGGTTTTGATATGCAGTAGTTAAAAACAACTTCTTAATTACTTGTACTCACGCATCCGGGTCCATGCTTTCTATGGATTTCTCTTTGCATTATCAGGATCTTCATAACCACCAAAATATCAAAATGTTTTTTCAATTTGGTTTTTCGATCATTGTATCGGTTTACGCAGTCTATTTGGATCCCCAACTTTATTCCTTTTCATTACATCATCAAGTGCATCAAACATTTCATTATTTGTTGTTGGATTACATGTGTTTGAGGCCCAAAGGTCTTCAATATCTAAACCATTAGGATATTTCTCACCATGATAAACCCATGTCGTGTATGTTTGAAGAAACTCACGGTCATTTATGTGTGCTAAAATCGTAGGTAAATTCTGAAGTGACCGGTTCGAATTGGCATAACATTTACACGGGCAACATGTTTTGCCTCTATCGTTTAGATGGTGTTTGGAAATCTCCATAAAGTTTTGTAGTCCATTTAAGAAATCAAGAGATTTTTGATTTCGCAAGTAAATCCAACTCTTATCAATTGTCATTATTGTTTCATTATTAATAATTAAATTGGAATATATACACAAAAACATACATATGTACATGTAAAAACAAAGATACTCAATTACATATTATAGTTAAAAAAGAACAATCATATATTTAATTACATTAATTTTGTGACACCCCACATAAATCTCACATCGGTCGTGTACAGAAAAGATTCCTGGTTCATAAGGAATGTCTTGCCTCTAACATCAACAACACGTTTTAGGTGTACAGAAGAGAACTCCACAGTTAAGCATGCTCAGGTGGGAGTAATCCCGGGATGGGTGACCTCCCCGGGAAGTTTTCACCCGGGCAACCAAAAGTAAATCCACAAGCTACTCGTGGACAAAGCGGATAATATTGTTACACATACACACATATTTACATACACACACATATACATTTACACCCCCTACACACACACACACACATATATATATATATATATATATATATATATATATATACACATACATACATACATACATATAATGTTACACATACATATACATACACCTACAAACACATATATCCATAAACACAATAATTGCTACATATATATATACATATATACGTATGCATACACCAGCCTAAGAACTACACAATTTTATCAAAATTAAAACTTAAAGGGTATAATTTCAAGAATGCAGCGAGCACTAGTGACATAAGCAACCATTCGCACTCACACATAGTACGGAG
The DNA here is from genome assembly GCA_018326385.1 of Flaveria bidentis. Lineage (NCBI taxonomy): Eukaryota > Viridiplantae > Streptophyta > Magnoliopsida > Asterales > Asteraceae > Flaveria > Flaveria bidentis. The sequence goes on from BJCM01085436.1 coordinate 4,543, forward strand.
CCATATCCACTAGGAGAATGAGCAAAAGACCACAAGCGATAAGAAGCCAAAACTACATAATATAAACATAATCATTTTGGAAGAGGATGAACTAAAACTTGCAGGTAACCAAAGATCTAAAGCCACCATTTATAGTCCCATAAGAAAGAATAAAACAAATGTTTCCAAAATTAGGGTTGGGACCCTTCAGAAAACATAGAAGATAAGCACTAAGAAGCTAAAAATGTTGTTGATATGTTTTTGGTGTTCATGAGAACCTGGAACACATAATTTCACCAGATCCACTAATAGCATGCTAACAACGGGGACAGATAAATCACAACTCATGCAGCGGGCTTGTGCCCTTCAAAAGGGTATGTCAGTAAACCAGTAAAAAGGTAATTTAAACTTGCATGCCCTTCAAAAGGGTATGTCAGTAAACCAGTAAAAAGGTAATTCAAACTTGCAACTTGGGCTAGAGGGGATCAGACACTTACCGTAGCACCACTTGCTAGAGTAGAGATCGATTAAAGAAGATTGGCTCATAATAAATCAACGTATGAACATGAAAAAGGAGGAACAAGAATGTGCAAAAGCATTTTGATGGCTACCAAATACAATTGCAATTGTGTCTTTTAGTCTATTGGACTTTTAGAATCAACAAAAAGAGCCACCCAACTATGCTATGAATGTCGTTTACCGGCTAAATGTACGGACCAGTATAATTATAAGGGGGAACCAAGAGGCATTTTGCATAGCAAGCCCATGGGTCGCGAAATTGGTTTGAATGACTCGCCATAAAAATAAGGGGAACCAAGGTTAAAATCCACAAGATGCATGGTTGTTATGTTTGAATTAGAAAGGGGGTTAGCTAATGAATATATTGAGATGAATCAATTAAGGTGGATGTACAATGGTTTTGAGAGTCAAGATGAAGAGAAAGGGGACAGGCTTGACTGTTATCACAAAGAGAAGTCCATAGATATCTTTTTATATATTATTTTGTCCCTTAAACATTTAAGGCTTGCATGGTTCACCCCTTCGTAAGTTCATATTATTATTATTCTTAATATTATCATATGTAGTATTTATATGAGTATATATTTTGTTTTACTATAAATCAAAAAATAAAATGTTTTCATTTTAGTATGTAATTTTACATAACTCAGCATATTTGTATGAAAAGTATTAAAAAAATCTAAAAAAAGTTAAACTGAAGTGTTCCTTATATGCTTGAATTTAAGGTTTTAGTTACGTATTTAAAAAATTATAAGATCAAATTGTTAATGTATATAAACATTATATAAAAATGTTAATACGGTCTAAATTAAATCATGTCATGTGCTAATTTATTAATTATAACAGTCTGTTGCATTGTTAACATCTTTAGAGTTGACGGTTTAAAGACTATCTTATTCGATGAATTTGGGTGTGGTTAAATAAAGTAATTTATGACTGGTTTAAAAGAATATAAATATATTATAATTTTGACTGGTTTAATATATTATAATAATTACATTAAACATTTCAAATGCTATGACATAAAATGTTATATTAAACATATTATAATATAATAAATATATTTTTTTATTTCTTCAATCTTAAATTTGTTAAAAAGAAATGCATTTAACCACATCACTCTATCCACCACAACGTGCATTAAAGCCAACTGGTTCACATATAAAATACATCTAATAAATTATATTGGAAAGAGTTTTCACATCGCACGACCACTCATCGTCCACTAATCACTACACGTATATTTTTGTATTTCTGTTTGTAAAACAGCCTAAGAACATGCGTCTCTCACGACATTATGAAAAAAATGACCTTTTAACATGTGAAACATTTAAGATTCCAACGCATAATACATTAAAATGTGAATTTAGGTGGGGTAGATTACACCGGTACTTACTGTTTATTGTTGTACAAAGGATGAGCTCTTTATGAAATATTGTCATGGAAAACGTTTTTACAACATTATTGCATTAAACCAGCGAGTATTGTGTGAAATTCTTACAATATACCAAGGTGGCAAGCATGTTCTTAGGAAAAGGATGATGATTGAAAATGTGTCATATGAAAATTTTCTTTCTAAAAGTGATTGGATTTTGGAGATAAATTTAGGAACAATATTATTTGTTTCGAAGATAGATTCATATGTGTTATTCTTACAAATTACCAAACACTCAAAAAAATAGAAGATTATACAATAAAGTCATCGAACTTTGCAAAAAGATGTATACAACTACTTAACTTTAAAAAAAATGGGCACTCAACTTCCAAATTACTGTCATACAGAAAGATATAGTAAATTAATATTTATATTATATTCCGTAATAATGTTTTAGATTTATTTAAGAAACTTTACATGAAAAAGTGAATGATATAGGAATTCTATATATGTACTTGTTAGTCAAACTTTGTTTATAATAGATTTTAGAATAAATTATAAATTTTATCATTTATGTTTGATGAAAATTATGAAATGAATCCTTTTGAAAGATGACTTCACTCAATGTCATTTTTTACAAAATGTTCTTACGAAATACATCATTTTTAATACTGAGATTAAATAATTCTATTAAATCAAGTGCATTATTTTCATGTTATTTATAAAGGACTACTTTTGTAAGTGTTAAAGTTTCTTTTTATTCTTCAATTCTATTCTTTTTTTTCTTTTATTATTTTTATTAATTAATTATTTAGCTTATTTATTTTATATAATATACATCATTTAATTTATTTAGTTTTATAATATATTTTTCATTATATATATACACATAAAATACCACCAATTTTTATTAAACTACTTTAACTCTAATTAAATAATTTTAATTAATTTAAAGTTATCTTTTTAACATCTAGCTTTCTAACGGATATATTTTATAAACAAATCCATCATAATGTATTATTCATCTCATTCATCTTAAATTTTTTTAATAACCCTAAATGGCATATCGATGTGATAATATTTTTAATCATGTTTATAGCACTCATTTTGATCCATAAAAGATGACTCAACACATAAAGATGCTAATTGGAGCCCATAATTTATCAAGAAATTAACGTCTACAATCACCCGTTTAATTCTTTGTTTGTGTTATTTGATTTTTAAATGTAATTTTAATTTTTAGTATATTTAATTCTTAGTCTGTGTAATTTAAAAATAAATTGTTTAATTTTCATAAAAGAAGTTGATCATCGTAGATATTTAAAACAAATTTTAGTAAAAGAATTGTTTTGGTTGTAAAAATTAAAATAGACTAATGAAGTTTCTAAAAAACATTAAATAGTGTTCGCAAAAATGATCAACAATCTTTTGGAAGAATAAAAGCATAAGTAAATCATAAATGAATGAGAAAAGAGTAAGTAAAAAGTAAGTATATAAAATAAACACTTAAAGTAGTTTTAAATGATACAAGTAATAATTCTAATTAAAGAAATGAAAATAAACAAATTTTATTGAAATTTTGTTTTAATCTGTAATATGATTTGAATATAAATCATAACCCAAACTATTTAACACACTTGAAAATTTTATACTAAAATGGTATTAAAATCTTTATACCATAAGCGAAACAATTTAACACCATTGAAAATTTTATTGGTATTAAAATAATTATACCATAAGCCAAACTATTTAAAAAAAATTTAAAACCAAAATGGTAATAAAAAGTGATAGTGAAATAAAACAAATTACTAGTTTAAATTATGTAACATGAAAGAATATATTTTTAACCCTAATCTATATTCGTACAATTAGAAAAGTGGATAAATAAATTTTAAAAACAATATATATATATAATAATAAATTTAAAACTACAATAAAAGTATATTTTATAAAAAATTAACATAATATTTTAGATTATAAAATAAAAAGTGTATTAAAAAGATAAAGTAAATAAAATAAAAACATAAAGAAAAAAGAGTAGTAAAAAATTAAAGATTTCTGTCTTTTAAGTAATAAAGGCAAAATAGTCATTTACACAAAACTAACAGAAAAATTAACTTTTGTTAGTTGAAAAAATATAAAGTGTGATAAGTTTTCAAACAAATGATGCTCAATGTAATTACTAAAGTTTAAAGATAATATCCATAATTTTAAACATAATAAAAAGATAAAATTTGTAATTTACTTTAGATTTTATTATAGATACATCTAATTTATATTAATAACTTACTAAATATCGCATGGTGTTGGTTAGCGTATAAATTGAAGAACTAATAAAACCGATGGTTCTTGTCCTTTGGCGCAATTACAATTTTGGTGTCAAATTTTAAGAAATTACGGATTTAGTCCCAATGTTTACGAACTTGTAACATTTTTTATCCCAAATTGGATGGGTCGTTAGTTTATCCGTTTAAGGCATGCAATATAATGAAAATATACCTAAGACTTCAATTAATAAAACAAGAATAGTACATTGGGTATAGTTATAGTAAAAAAATATGTTTAATCTAAAAAGTCTAAAAAATATTATGGTCTTGACACATGTCTTTTTATTATTTTAAAAAGGATGGTATTTTGGTTATCGTACCAAATACGCTAGCTCATTGTATTTTATAGGTTCATTGTATCATATGTTTTATATTATTTGTTATATGTACTAAACATTTTGTTTTACATTTTAGATCATTGTATGTTATTTTTATTATTATTTTTATAGATTACAAACTTGTTATTTATTAGTGTGTCTTAAGTTAGAAGTACACAATAATATACTTTCATCAATATATTTTTCAAAACTTATAGTGTTGAAGATAACACAATATGTTATTATTATTATTATTATTATAAATAAATTATATAAACTTGTTGTTATCTATCATTGTGTTTAACCATCAGAAGTACACAATAGTTTTATTTCACCAATGTACTTTTCAAAGCTGATAATATTCAAGATAACATAATGACAATCAAATGACACAATGAGACATTGGGTTATTTTGCTATTTTTTAATGTATTAGATTAATTGGTTGTTAATTAATGATTGTGTTTTACATATTAGTAATACACAACAATGTTATTTCATCATTGTATTTTTAAAATTTTATCAATTTAGAAAAACACAATAAATAACAAAAATACACAATAAACTGCACTAAAGACACAATGACGAGATATGGGCTTAAAAATATAAACATCTTTTATCTTTTTATATAATAATATTGTACACGTTTTAAAGATATAATTTCTTGTTTTTATGATGTAATTTTAATAAAAAAATAAAGTTATACATGAAAGTTATGCATGTTTAAAAAATGGGAGAACTTGCAAAAAGTAAATAAAATTGGTTTTTCTTAAAATACCATTCTAACAAATTTTTAGCTACAATTTGATCTCAACCATTAACTAAAATGATTGATGTGGTCTAAACTATACATATTATATAAATATTTTCTATGTTTTGAGTAACTTTTATGTAGCTTTTGGATATAATCATATGTAGTTCACATTCATATTATATTGTATAAGTTTCAAAAGATTACAATTAATTATTTCAATTCACTTGATTTTCATTCAAACGTAATTTAGTTTATTTGGTATACATGTTTTAATAGTTAAATTATAAAGCATTTGAAACCAGTGAATGCTCACGTAGAAAACTTTTAATCCTAACGTTCCACCAAATCTTCTACCTAATTTGATATTTAAAACAGGCCCACAAATGGAATTTACATGCGTGAGATTGTGATATTAATAAAAAGCCCACATGGAGTGTCATGAGATATATTTAAAGTTAATGAAGCCCAAGAAAGATAAGTCAACTAAGCCCACGAAAAGAAAGTGTCACGGCCAATAGCTACTTTAAAAATAACGAAAACCTAAAGAGAGATAGATACAAAAAACAACAGCGATAACAAGAAGGAGATTCAATCTATCATTCTTTTGAATTCAACATTGAAGCTTTGAGTATGGGAGTAGATAACAATCTTAAAGCAAAGAACAAAATCTGAAGCAAAGATTGAATCATTCAAACATTGAAAATCATTCGGTTTCATCTCGTCAAAAATTATTTTTGTTTGTCTCATTGATTGTTTCTCTCGTTAATCTTGCAACTTATTATTGCTCTTGATATTTTTGAACGTTATGAGTAGCTAATTTTTTTAGTATTATATAGGTTGGGTTGAAAACTAATATGTTTTGACTAGATATTTGGTTTTGATTTCGTATGTCCGTATATTAATCTTAGAACTTGATTATTTTCTCAATTAAATATGGACATGTGTGTTCTTAAGAGCATTGGTTGTGATTTGATGGTATTTTTTAATATGCTAACTTATCTAAAACCTAGAGGGGATAGATATTGCTTAAAACCTCCTACCCATTGTTTGTTAGGTTTAGATTTCGCGAGAATGTATTTTGTCTTTCATTCGTGGTGTTAGTGTTTTAGGGTATTTAATTGGATTTAATTAAATTGTTCTCTATCTTAAGGTTAGAAAATATAACCTTAAAGATAATATGATAAAAAAACCCAAGAACGATATTCCATTAGACATTTTAATAAACATATCTTGTGCTTTACACATGTCTTTTCTTAGGGAGTAGTAACTGTAACATCTACCATTTTCCAAGTTAAAACCTAAACCCGAACTCATTTTGAACTTCTATTATTAAATTATTTTAATAATTTTAATGGATCAAATGCATTAAAAGTGCAATTTATATCGTGAATTATTCATTTAGTAATCATCTAAACAACTTGTAATAATTTATGAATTTATAAATAATTTTTTATATAAAGTTATAAAGATTTATAAATCATTTTACAATAAATAAATAAATGAAAAAGACTTATTAAAATGTATAAAGTTATAAACTAAATTTTAATCAACTTATAAAGTTTTATTAGTAATTATGAATTTTATTTATTGAAAATAAATAATCAAATTATAAAGTTTCAAGTTTTATAAAAGTTATAAAGATTTTATAAGAAAATAAGCTAATTAAATTAAAATTAAGGTTTTAATAAATTAAAAGTTTAAATTGTAATTATTCTTTTATCTATTTATTTTATTTAATATTATATTTATTTCAAAATCATAACCCCGTTTTAAAAGACTTGTAACTCACCATTAACACTATTCATAACCTTCTCCTAACCTCAATTATAAAAGTAAGGCTTATGCCTCACTTTTTCATTTGCTCATTCTCTAAAAATCACACACACAAACCTTCCATCATCCTTTGGTTATAATCAATTTCAAGATTTTTTTTAACAAGATGTTTTAATAATTTTCTAATATTAAGATAATCTTATATTGCTTATATATTATACATTTCTATATTCTTTCAATCATCCTAACATACAATTGTTTTCATAATCTTACTTTTATTCTTTTTTCTACCAAATCTCTTTTAATCTAATTATTATCATTTGGTCATTAACCTTATAATATTCACTAACCTTATAACAATTACTAACATTCCTAAATCAAGTTAACAACAAACTAACGTAAACAAAGAATCTCGTTTGCATATGGACGACTATGCCGCCGCATTCGGTTATTCCACAAAATTATTTATCTAAATGATGGCTATGTAAAACTATTAGAATATTTTTATATAACTAAAATGAAGTCTAATATATCATATATCGATATAATAAATTTTTTCTAACCCGTTTCATGCTTTAACAAATTTAAAAGTGCACATAAGTGCCTTACTATAATTTTGGTAGAATATAGTCTGATTTCAACCGACCATAACTTGATAAAAAAAACTAAACTTGAGTAAACTCAGATTCCAATATTAAGCTCATTGAATTACATTTTTAATGATAGTTTATACGTATTCGAACTCAATCGGTCAACTTAACAATAACCTTCACAAGATAAGTGCGCATTTCAGCACCTTCTGTCTTGTGCTGTTGTTTTCACCTATTTAAAGATCTTTTCATAAAAATGTTTCTAAATGAAAGTTGTCCGGGAGACTTTGAACTAGTTAACTATAAATTATTATAATTTTATGAAACCGTTTGCTATTTTTAAAACCTGTTTAAACACATACCAAACAATCTGTCTAGGATCTAAATTTGATGCAATAATCCTTTTTCAATCTACCTGTCGCTTTTTAGCATTCTCTAAATGTCCTAACTTCTTGTAATGAATTCCGACCTCATGTTATTATTTTTTTATCATTTAGGACATCACCTTTGACTATTGACATCCAAACTTTCTTATGTACTCTATAACCATCACTATACTTGTGAGTTTTCCATGCCACTTTTTACTTTATTTCACACCTTTTTGGGGTGAAACATGTTAACCTTATAAACTTACACTTGTAAACATCTTGATACTTGTAAATGTACATTCAATTCATATTTACTTTTTGTCATGGTTATTGATATTATTGTGAGTGTTATATAAGATACATTATACATTGACAATTATTAACTATTACTAGACTGATGACGTCATAGATCTATAGGCCTGACAAGCCTATTTGGTGCTAAAGCCGATGTATTGCCGACTCCGGATGACGTTGACTTGTTCATCATGGGAACCAAGTACACTTAGTTAATCGTTATAAACTTGTAAACTTATTCTTGGTCAAAGTTTGATTGTAGCTATATGTGTTCTATAAACTTATATAATTCATAACCATTGACATGAATTGCTACTTGTAAATCTTTTATATATATATTTATGTATACTTAACTCATGGAAACTCACCAACTTTCAAAATTGACCATTTATTATTAACATGTTTCAGGATTGCTACTTGAGGAATTTTTCTTGCAATATAGGACTTGGACTTAATTTAATTAAATATTTTATTTGTTGTTGAAATCTTTTTTGTATTATAATGACTTATTTTATAGTATTATTCAATGAGAAATGACATTGAATATTATTTTAAATTATTAAATTCCATGAGCTATGAACAATCGTTTCACATTCGTCCGCCCCAATGATTCCGCCGTCTGTCGGGGTGTGACAACAACATATCTAGTTAACCCTAGATCCGTATTTTTAGAGATAGCCATACGAGTTATTACCTTTAGGTCATCACATGTTAGTTGGATTCCTGCCTAGGTAGTCATGACTCGATCAAAAACAATTTAATTTATCGGTCTTAGCTACCTTTATTACGTAATGGTAAGTAATGTCGTCTTCACAGAGAATATGTGGACAGTGTTTAACGATTGCGAATTGATGCACTAAAGACTCAAACTTTAGAATTAAAAATTAAAACTTTGAATGAATTAATGATCACACATTCATAAAGTAAAAAACTTTAAAACAATTTTACTTAAATAATAAAAGACAATTACTTTTGGGTTTCCAACTCCGCAATATCCACAATTGATAGTTTTAAATTAGGGTATGTAAGAACGTGACTTCAAGATGTTAACTTTTGATTAAAGTGACAAAAAATGAACAAACTTTTAAGATTCGTTCGTTCACAATGTTACCAATTTACCTATATCACTTTGTCTACTTTTCTTAATGAGCTCACGATGCAAGGCAACCAAAAACTAATAATCAAGCAAACAACTTTATTTATAAGCAAATTGTTAAAATTAATCAAAACGTAAAACTTCATTCAATCATTCAATGTTCATTACAAAAACCTAATCAAAACATACCAAATGTCTCACTTGAGGAAAAATCATAGTTCCGGAAGTAATTACTAAAAGACTAGCCACACATCATCTTCATTATGCCTTCGATCTTGAATTGGAGAATATTTATGGATGATTTAGGGAACCTTGAAACATCAAAAATCACCTAAAGTTCATCATTTTTCATCTCCAAGAAGTTCTAGACCAAATTACGGCTGATTTGGCTTAGATAAACTTGAAAATCCAAAAAATACGGATGTTGTTAGGCCACTGCGTATCATACGCCCACCAACATATGAAGAGCTGCCTCATACGCCGCCCAATGTATGATACGCCCAAAACTGGAGTATCATACGCCGGGTCTCTTTTTGACCTCTTTTTTTACATTTTTTGGTATTTATATCTTAATTCATTCAACTTTTATGTTTTGCTTCTTTTGCTTCCAATTAAGCTCCTTTAAGATCCAAACACCTTTGAATTAAAACATAAACAAAGTGAACTTGTTCTACACTTATCATGATGTAAAATCGCACATTTTGGTTAATTAAACACTGAATTATTATCTCGTGATCACATCCCCACACTTAACCTTTTGCTTGTCGCAAAGCAAAGCTTTTAAATCATTTTCAAACTTTTGTCATCAAATACATTCTCCAATCACTTGCTAGTTGTTAGTGTCTTTTCAAATTCTCTTACTTTTCCTTTTAAACATATCTGTCAATTTTGTTCTTTCAAACAAAATTATATCACTTTAATCTATATTCACCTAACCGAGCCTAATAGGCCTTCATGTTTTGTCCATGCATATAATCACATTTTCTCATAATACACCTAAGGTATACACAAATCAAAAGAACTTTTATAGGATTCACCTATTCAATTTGGATTTCATCAAAAACAAAACTAGAATGATAAAAGGCTTCATGTTTTTCTTATTTTCATCGTATATAGCATTGGGTGTCATATTGGTTTCTTTTGGTTTCTAAGGATGATATTGGGTATGTTCTAAAAAAAATAAAATAAAAAGGCTTTTCAATTCCTAAGGTTTGATCCTAATGTCTTTATCATCTTTGTGCATAACTTGATTTTTGCTTGAAAAATTCCATATGAATTATTCTTTTTACATTTAGAAAATTAATGTAACATATGCATGAAAAGTCCACCTTCTAGCTTATTACCCTCAGTATGATAAAAGCTAAAGTGTTTTTTTTCTATTTTGAACATTAAAACGACTCTAACCATGACCAAGAACCAAAAACCATGCTTAAGTAGGTACTTTGTTAATGATTTATACTTAAAGATTCAACCCTTACATCTTTTCAAGCTTACTTAGGACACTTTGTTTAAAAATTTTAATTTTTTTCAAAAATTGACATTTTTCTCATTTGCTTCTCCCATCCCCACACTTGGGATACATTGTCCCCTATGTATAGTTTTAAAACATTAATAACCAAGGTGAGGATGACTAAACAAGATAAGAAAGGAGTGCATAGACTAGATCATTAGTGAGAGTCTTCCTTAATTGACTTGCACCTCCCCACACTTGAGTGCTTGCGTCTGTTGCATAATTTAACTACAAACAAAATAAAAAACACAAAAACTTATAAAAAAGAAGTAAAACTCACTTTCGTAGGAATCACGATTGCATTTAGCATATGCAACAAGCCTTTAAACCCCTCAGTAGACCCGAATGGACGAGTTGTAGTCTCGTGAGGGTTTTTATTAAACACACGCACAAGTTCTTGGGTTGCCTCCCGCAAGCGCTAAGTTTTAGGTTTTCATCCATACCTTATCTGAGACCATTTTGGATCAAGAAGAAGGCTGGTGCAACCAAAACCAAATCACTTAGTAAAATTTTGGTGCTACTTACAAAGGCTTCCGAAGCCAAGTGTGGAGCTTCCGAAGGAAGTAGAGTTCTTCCGAAGACAAAGTGAAAAATCAACTTCCAAAGACAAACTCTACTTCCGAAGTCAAAGAACTTACTTCCGATGATCAAGTCTAAGAAGAAGAAATCAGAAGACTGTTTCCGAAGTATGATGAAAGAAAAAGTCCTCAAGCCTTGGAAGAAGTAGTCTCTTCCGAAGTATAAGTGGCTTCGGAAGTATTTGTTCTTCCGAAGCCATTTAACCTTCGGAAGACACTGCTATGAACCAGTGGACATAAGTGTGGTCTCTGACAATCCGTTGTAGACCTCTGAGATACTGCATGACGCTTTCTAAAAAGCCATGTAGTTGACCATACTTTATTCCGTTGTTCACCTTTTGTTAGATAGCACAGTTACCAACTTTAGTTTCTGACAAAATGTAAGTCATGGACCTGTCATGACTACTATATCTTGGATAAGACTTTATCTAAGATACCTTATATAAGGCCCCATTCCCGGAATGCTTACAGCTAGTCAATCATTGCAATTAAAACATATATTTATATTTGTCTTAAATAAACATCGCAGCGGAAGCATTTAAAAATGATATTTCATTTCATTATAAAGGCTTTGCAAAATAATACATCGTTAACCAGTTATAAAATACATTGTTGCATTACATCACAAAAGCAATATATAAATGGATGCCATCCAAAAGAGCTGAGTAGCCGCCCATGCCATCCTTAGCAATCATTACCTGTCAACTGGAAACATATAAAAGTTAGTGTTGCTGAGTGAGTTCTAGTTCTATAATAAAACATACTTTTCTTTCATTAAAACCGTACTTTACTTCAATGCAACCATACATCATACGTACACATAGATAATATCGTTATTATCTTCATCATTCATTCATTCATTCATTAACTTTCGTTCATTCATCGTACGTCATTTACATTCACTTTCCTTCATCATTACATCTTTTCCTTTCCATCAAACCATAAACTTTACCCTTTTGTTCATGGTACTGGACCTAGGTCTATCATAGACCTTCTATAACGAGGCACTACACCTCTGGCCATAGTACCTAAGGTAAAGTTTAGGTGTACATTGCCATGTGCAATACCTTTCTGTTCATGGTACTGGACCTAGTCCTATCATAGACCTTTTATATCGGTGCACCGCACCTCTGCTCACAGTACCTAAGGTAACGAACCCACACACCGTTGGGCTAACACCTTTCAATGGTGTGTCCCGACATACAAGGCTTGCAAGACTTTCTTTACTTTCATCATTCATTAATACATGCTTTCATCATGTTTCTCTTTTCATTATCTTTCACTTTACGTTACATAATACTTTCAATTCATTCATTAACAGAACACGTAAAGCCACAAGAAAGATAAACATTCATTATAATACAGAACATCAACATACATAGTTATCATCATCATACAGGGCAACATCATACATACATAACATACATCATGCATAAACATGCAACATCATCATCATCATGCCCAACATACCCTCTAAGGTCTCTACAATCATCTTACATGAACTTACGGGAACTTCCACGTCAAAACTTACATATGCACTTTCCCTTGAAAGTCAGTAATTAAACTATGCTTTCCCTCGGGTACATCAGCCCTATTTGGGTGTATGGGCACCCTTCAGTCGCATGGCCTCCAGGCGACTGAACATCATGCGAATGGACCAATGCAGATGAAGACCTATGCGGAAGGACACCAATACGGATGAGTCCTATGCGAATGGAGCTAATGCGAATGGACCTCATGCGGATGAAACTAATGCGGATGAGCACTTATGCGAATGGGCCCTCAGTCGCATGACTCCCCATGCGACTGGCCCCTAATCGTGCGATTGAACCTCGATCGCACCTCATTCGGTCGTATGGCCTCCATTCGGTCGCCTAGCCCTAGCTGGTGCAGAATGCAGTTCATCCCGAACCCAATCTGCCATTTTCGACCTCCAAGCTCGTCCAAACTCATTCTAAGCCCAAATCAACCATCCTAAACCTTAGTAATGCATACCATAACACCATTAAAGCACACACAAACCCGAAAACAAACTCCAAACGCATCACACGCAAACACATACAAATGGGTCAAACACACACATACAAAAACGGGTTTCAGATATGTTCCAGCCCCAAAATCGACCAAAAACATTTAAAAGAGAGGTCCTAGAACTCACACAAACCACACCGAGAAGTAGAGCTTCGATTGGACCCGCTACACGATGATTTTGCACGCTTGGATCTGCCTGAACCAACCTTTTTCTCTTCTTTTCTCTCTTTTTTCTCTTCTTTCTTTTCTTTACTGAGTTTTTGGAGATGTGGGGAGGGTGTGGGCTGCCCTCCCCTCTTATTCCCCTTCTCTTCCGAACTTTCTCGCGTTTTGGCAAGTTTGGTCCCTCGACTTTGGACTTTATTTTTTTTTCTTCTTTCGTCGGCTTCAAAGAAAATATCCGGGTGTTACACCTTAACTTTAGCACTGTAGTATTTGCTTTAGTTATAGGATCCTATCTGGTATCAAAGTATATCCGGTTGTAGGTAGTATTATATATAGTTTCTCATTGTAACTCATAAACAATGCTTGTAAGAGTCTTGTAACATTGGAGTTGAGAAGCAATATATGCAATTACCTTGAAAATTACTTCTTGTGTTTATTTATTACTTATTATATTGTTATCAACTCTTAGAGACTCTTCCTTCATCCAAGTGTAGTTCAAGTGAGTTTGAGAGAAAAACAAAGTGTTTAGTGACATAAACCAATCCTGCAGACCACTTATGGTGGCCATATCTCTTATTTGACCTTTGGATTCACTTGATCCGATGGTTTACCCATCTTTAACTTTCGACTTGGGTTATCATTCCTTAATTTCAACACCTTTTCACCCTTTTTCTTTTTCCATTTTGTTAAGCTCAAACCTATAAGGGTTAAAACCATTCTCCTTGGTGATGCCCTTGCTTACATGTTAGATGTAAGGAGGAGCACCCCCGTTAGTAGCATCTATTATAGGATAATCATTATTGACCATATATGTAATCACTTTCGGAATCACATTAAAAGACAACTAACGATTTTTGAATGTCATGTCGATGATTACATCTTGGAAGTTGATTTGAGTTTTGGCTGTAGCCAAGAATGGTCGACCTATGATTACCTTTGGTTGGTCATTCGTCCTTACAAGGACATAATCGAGCACCATAAAATCTACCGGGTAGTAGAAATCTCCTAGCTTGATGATAACATCCTTGACCATTCCTCGTGGTTGTTTCCATGTTGAATCAGCAAGCACCACTTTGCTGTCGGTTTCATGTAATGAGCCAAAGTAATATTGATCATACAAACTCCCCGGGAGGATGCTCACACTGGCTCCATGATCCAAGAGTGCCTGCTTGATTTTAAATTTCCCAACTTGAATAGGAATAATTGGTTCTCCTATGTCATTTCCTTCTTTTTCATCACCTTTCCTATTGTTAACTGCAACTACTTGAGGAGTAGATGTTAAATCATAATCAATACATTCAGATTTAGGAATGATACTAACCGAGTTTATATGCATATTATTTGAACCGAGGCTTGATGTTGAGGGTTTTTGGTTGTGTCACTTGGAAGCTTCCCCGGTTCCCGTCCAGACAATTATTCAGCTAATTGTCCTAGTTGCTTGGCAATGGCCTTATTGGTTTTCTCTTGCACCTTTTTGAATTGCTTAAATTCTTTTATCTCCTTCGCAAGGTCTTGAATCACTGCAAGGATTACATTATCATTACCATTACTTGTAGAAGTCTCTTGTTGTTGTTGTTGATTCCTTTGTTGGTATTGATCTTCTTGTTGATAATTCCCTTGAATGTAACTATTCCTTTGGTAGTCGTATTAGTTATAGCTTTGTTGTCGACATTGATATTGGTTGCTTACTTAATTTTTTACCTGAAAAGGAGGATTTAGTTGGTTAGTAGAATTACCATATCTAAGATTTGGGTGATTTCTAAGACTGGGATGATAAGTGTGGAATTTATATCATATGCATTTCTTTCTCCTTGGCCTTGTATTTCGTGCACATTTTCACTCTTCCCCAAATTGAAGTAGCATGTGACCGATGTATGACCGATGTCAACTTAATTAAGAAAACAAATTGCAATTAAAGAAATTGATTAGAAGATGATTATGAAAAAGGGTAACCCACCTCGGGATTCAGGTTCGGTTCTCGGTAATCGCCTAGTTCAACTTGGTGGAAAATTTTTAACGGGAATTCTATACGTGCAATGATTCAGTGACAGAGATAACCAAAACTTAACGGGTCTTAGTACACCATGTCAATTGAATTAACAACCAAAACCTTGCAATTATACAACTTGCGTATAATTATATGAAATTCAAATCAAGATTTACTAAAACAATTGTTTAAACAATCAAGACACAAGTTAGACTCAATAAAGAACTTAACGGGCTCTAAATTTAATCCCAACACAATTTGAACATAAACGAAAACCTAAAAACACGAAACCTATCACCCAAGGTAGATCATGAAAAGTTTAGCCTTGCATCTTCATGAATTCGGCAATAAGATCGGATTGGAACATGATTTGATGAATTGGAATGAGTTGGAGAAGTAGAATTGACCTCAAGAATCGTCCAAGTTCGTCCCTTTTTGCTCCCAATGCGAATTAGGGTTTTTAAAATTATTAATCCTCCTTAAATATGGTCAAAACCTGGGAAAATTAGTCAACCTGACAATATGACGTAAGCTACATCCAAAAGGGCATAACTTACATCCTATCTTGGATCATACATCCTAGCCTTCTGTCCTACGTCCTCATTGACCTGCCTTTGGGTACCGAAGTAAGCTACGTTCAAAAGGATGTAAATTACGTCCTCTCTTGGACAAATATTCTTTTTTCTCCTTTCTTTCGCCCTCTGCACCTACAATTCATAATCGTCCAACGTAATTGCCTTCGATGGTAATTATATAGTAAAAGCATGTATTTAACTACCTAAAACACATATACATCATGAATGTATCAATGACATTCATCCTTTTGAGAATATTTCAATCATCGTCTTCATGGTTTAAGGTAAATGTTCCTGCACTTGTGGAATTTACATCTCTTGCATCCTCCGGTGACAATCCATCATAGAAAGCTAAAATCAACTCCCACTTAGCTATGCCATGATGTGAACAAGTTCTTAGCATTTCCTTAAACCAGTGAAAAGCTTCATGGAATTGTTCACCTGATTGTTGTGTGAATCCTCAAATGGCCTGCCTTGCATCACTTGTCCTTTGAGAAGTATAGTATTCATTCAAGAATTGTTGTTGCATTTGAACCCATGCGTGGATACTTGCAGATGATAGAGATAAGAACCATTGTTTAGCCTTGTCTTTAAGGGTAAATTGGAATAGAACCAATCTAACTTAATCTGGTGAAAAACCTTGGCCACCAATGGTGCTACATGATGCCTCAAATTCGGATATGTGTAAGTAGGGTTCTTTAGTTGCCATATCATAGAAGTGAGGGAGAATTCTCAAACATTATGGGCGAACTTCAAAAGCTCGCCCCTTTTGTCTTGGTGAAACTGTAGAAGACGAATTGATAGCAATGGTGGGATAAAATGACTATTAACACCATATGCTGGTACATAATGTTATGCTCCAAGATTGGCAGGTATGCCATTAAATGATTGACCTCCAATGTTGTTGTGAATGGGTGGTTGAGCATAACCATCATGATCCCAATTTGGTTGACGATTTTGATATCTCAATTGATTGCCATAGTCGTCAAAGTCATGTTGGTTTGGTTTGTCCATGTCAACTTGATCTTCAATCCACTCATCCACATAATTAGTGTGATGACTTCCTTCGACTGAAAACTGGTCTTCATAGCTATGATGACTCCCTTCCACGTCATGCTGAAAGCTTGGATTTCGAACCCAGAAAGCTAGCATTGGTTGGAAGTTCATGGGAAGAGGTTGGTTTTGTATACCTTGATATACAGGGTTCAGCCCATGAGGTTGCACTGGTTGTGGTTGATGTGGAGGATCATCAGGTGGAGGAAACACGAGTAATGGAATATCTCCAAAAGGTTGGTTGGGTTGTGGCCCTCCTTGGTTTTTTGGATTATTCATTCTTCTTGATTGGTTACTTTCGGGCATTCTTGAAAGTCTACTCAGAATCCGATGAGTTATTGTTGATGATGTACCTTCTTCTGATCTTGTTTGACCATGAATTTGAGAAGTTTTGAAGTTGATGCTTTTTGAAACACTTTTCTTAATTTCTGGATCAAAGTGCAATGGCGAAGTCCTTCCTGAAAATCTTGTATGCATTAACGTAATGGTTACCTGCAAACTAGAAAATACAATATACCTCGCGTAATAGTGAACAAGAAAAAAAAAGAAATTAAAAAGAAAAACAGAAAACAAAATCTTTTTTGGGGTTTTTTAATAATATTTTAAGAAAAACAAGTAAAAAGATTAAACACTAAGCGCACTAATTCCCCGACAATGGCGTCATTTTGATCTGGTTGTCATGACTCAATCAAAAACAAGTTAATTTATCGGTCTTAGCAACATTTATTGGTTATGGGTAAGTAAGGTCATCTTCATAGAAATATGTGGACAATGTTTAACGATTGCGACTCGATTCACTAAAGACTTAAACTTTAGAATTCAAAACTGACACTTTGAATGAATCAATGATCACATATGCATAAATAGAAAATCTATAAAATAAATTTACTTAAATAATGAAAGACAATTACTTCCGGGCTTCTAACTCCCCAAGACCCACAATTGATACATTTAAATTATGGTATGTAAGAACGTGACCTCAAGATGTTAACTTGTGATTAAAGTGACAATAAAGGAACAAACTTTTAAGATTCATTCATTGACAATGTTACCAATTTACCTATATCACTTTGTCTACTTTTCTTAATGAGCTCACGATGCAAGGAAACCGAAAATTGATAATCAAGTTAACAACTTTATTTATAAGCAAATTGTTTAAATTAAACAAAACATAAAACTTCATTCAATCACTCAATGTTCATTACAAAAACCTAATCAAAACATACCAAATATCTCACTTGACGAGAATCGTACTTCCAGAAATAATCACAAAAAGACTAGTCACGCATCATCTTCATTATGCCTTCGATCTTGAATTGAAGAATGTTTATGGATGATTTAGGGAGCCTCAGAACACCATAAATCTCCTAAAGTTCATCACTTTTCATCTTCAAGAAGTTCTAGACCGAATTGGGGCTGATTTGGCTAAAATAAACTTTAAAATCCAAAAAATCCGGATGTTGGTAGGCCATCAGTGTATCATACGCCTACCGACATATGATACGCCTCCCATACGCCCAACATTCTGTTATATTTTACAATTACGCCCACTGATACGCTGCCTCATACGCCGCCTGGCGTATGATACGCCCAAACCCACAGTATAATACGTCGGGTCTCTTTTGCTACCTCTTTTTTTATATATTTTTTGGTATTTACATCTTAAGTCCTTTAACTTTTATGTTTTGCTTCTTTTGCTTTCAATTAAGCTCCTTTAAGCTCCAAACACCTATGAATTAAAACATAAACAAAGTGAACTTGTTCTACACTTATCATGATGTAAAATCACACATTTAGGTTAATTAAACATTGAATTATTGCCTAGCGATCAGGTAGTTATTTCATGTATTTGATCGTATTCAAGTTTTCAAGTTTGAATTAATCTTAATTTCTTTATTTCAATCGTCGCGTTTAGATTAATTAATTTTAGTTAAATTGTTTATTTTGCTTATTAACAATTACTTAAAATAATCCAATTAATTAGGTTAGAAGTCAATAGAGGCTTAATATTGAAAGCCACCAAAAGTGTCCATGGATTTGATATCCGAACTTACCTAAACTTTTGCCGTTTGTGTGAGGTTTAGTTGGGAATTTTAAAATTTTAAAAGTAATTTGTGAAAAATATTCTTCATAATAAATTTATATATATATATATATATATATATATATGTGTGTGTGTGTGTATGTATTTCACACATCAATGATAAATGATTGAAATTATTTTTACACTTTTTAGTTTAAAAGTATTTCTATTTTAACATTACCTATATGTGAAAAAAGAAGTTTGAGAAATAATGTCTTTTTTGTTGTTTGTGGTTTTGCCACACAACTTTGATGGATTGTACCGTTCTCCCCTCACATATGAGTTAAAAAAGGAAAAAATGAGAAACCTTTCACATACTCTCCATTACCCTTTTAGGGTTTCCGGATGCCGGTGACCACTTCCGTCCGGCGCTGTCGTGGCGTGCATGTGTTGATGGTGGCACTTGCTGCCGCCGGTGGCTATACATGCTGTGATTTGTCGATGATGGTGACATAGCATTCATCTGAGACATAAAACTGATGTTTTTAGTCAATGATGTTGGGTTTTTCCTCATTTGAGACATGGTTATCTTCTTTTTAGTTTGTCTCTAATATGTGATATATGTTGGGCGATGATGTTGGTGCAAATGGTCACGGTGGTTGTTTGGGTCGATGAATCCAATGGTTGGGTTAGTGAGGATGCTATACATCGTGTATCATCCGAGGCCTAACGGTGTAAGGGTAGTGATGATATGAAAAAGTTGGTGTCGTTTTGGCGGGGAACTGATCTTTTGCAGCCACGACACATAATTTCTGAACACTCTTTTCCCGATTTATACCGTTGTGTGGTGTTGTAATCGGATTTTTAACCGCCGCGAAGCGTGATTGGTTACCATCTACTTTTCTTAATATATTAGCATATAGGGGCCCACATGTGATTATATATATATATATATATATACACTAAATATAAAAAAATAATAATATGATAATTACACAAGACCTACTTCTCCATGTTTTCTTCCCATCCACCACTCCACACCACCATCGTTGACCTATGCCCACTCAAACAAACCCAATTAATATATAAAATATGTGTTTTTCTTTTGGGTTTGTAATTAAATCTATAATAAATATTAGTTTGTAATTAAATCTATAATAAATATTATTATTCTATTAGTTTAGAAAAGTAAATTTTATTTGCTTTGAATATATGATATTAAAATTCGTTGTCTATTAGTTTTTACCTAATTTATAGTTTTTAATAGATCTTGTAGACGACTAAACTTATCTAGGAGAAAAAAACAATATTTTTACTTAACCAGCTTTGAATCTATTTATTTTGGCCAGCTGACTTTTTGTCCCCAATCATAAAATTTTCTGACCACCGTCGTCAACCTTTACCATAAAATCACCACCCGCCCACCATAAACCACTACTTAGCTAATGCTATAACCCCAGGAACGACAACCACCCACCACACAACCCACCCTTCTCCACCATCATTAACAAATAACCCTCCCCCACCACTAATTCACTTAATATCGGTTGTGAGTCTTCTTCACCACTTATTCTACTATTTCAAAGTAACATTACATTGTATATGTGGTTTGAAGACATCCTAATTGCTACCTACTTGTGACTACCGGTAATTTCAGGTCAATACCTGGTCTTAACTTGGTTATAATTACACCTATAATACTTGATTTTCAATTGAATTTCAATTATTGAAGTCGTTTTATGCATTTCAAAATTTCATGCATTACATTTCATGTCGGTGATTCGGCGTAATTCCCATTTTTACACGCGATACAACCGGCACACACACGAACGTTGGTGATAATTAATATATGTGTATTAATAAATACTTTAAGGTGTTTCAAAGTATTTTAGATTCCATTGTTTCAAATCATTTTAGATTCCAAATTAAATACGTTGGAAAAGCTCAAATTTATAAATACACCTAATCGCGTAAATTGATATACCTGAAACGATTTCTTTTAATGCAACTACTAAATACATGATGTATCATTAACATACCATCAATATTAAATGACATGAGATTATACAAGTACTTATAAAATTTTAATTTATTTTAAAAAAGTAAAAAGTAAAAATATAAAAGTATGTAAAAATACCAATAATGCAACAAATATCACCCAAATACCACATACTATACACCTTTTATGAAGCTCAAGACTTGCCATTTTGGTGTAACAACTTTTACATGGTTTAAAGCATCATGTTGCCTTTCCATGAATGTCCACCTCCATCTATTCATTTGACCATATGTGTCTAGCAAGACACCAAAAATGGTGAACCTATTGCATGACTTTGTCTTATAAGTAAATGTACATTATACACCACCACCACCTAACATCTCTTCTCCTCTTCTCCTTCTCTAAATTTTCGGACAAGACACCCCTATCACCACCTCGTCTTATTTTCATTTTGTATTCTACAAATCTTTGATAATTCAAGAGTCATTGTTGAAGAGCAAGTGATCTTGAAGTTTCCAAACACCCAATAACATCATTTCCATCTTTCTTTGTCTATTTAAGTAAGAATACTCTCTTCTTTTTTATATATTCTTTTGTTTATCTAGTTCATCCATTTATTAGATGACATGTAAATACATTCATCTACAAAATTCTTTCATGTTAAAAATGGTGTTTTTCTACCAACAAAGAGTTTCAAAGAAATTTTACTTCATTCAAAACATTTAAATATGAACTTAATAATGATTCTTTTTATCAAAAAATAAATACTCATAGATCCATGTTTGACCAAGTTACTAGTTGGTGATTTTATAAAAAGTTATAAAGATTCTTAAAACTCAAGAGAAGCTACAAAAGGGTTATATTATAGTTATGAGATTTTAAACTCTTACAAGTATTATTATGAATGCTTATATATATTCTTTTCAAGTTATACTTAGTTGGTGAGTGGTAATATATTATTACAAATGTTGGATTATAACTTGATGACAAGTTAACCAAATTTACAAGTATGGTTATATATATAT
>BJCM01085437.1:0-14154 GCA_018326385.1 Flaveria bidentis
ATATTTAAATAAAATAATATACTTAATTAAAATATTATTTAGTTATAAAAATATAATTAGTAAATATAAATTTAAATGTCAATTTATAGTATCATAAATAAAATAAAATTTAATGAAGTGAATTGAATAATATCATATTATTAAATAATATATTAATAATATTTATTAAATACATGAAAGAGATAAGGGCCAAAATGTCAAGTTTTATTAAATTTAATGGATAAATTTACCATATTACCCCTAAAATGTCTTAATATTTTAATCAAATCCCTATTTTACCCTTCTTAAATGTGGTTGTACATATTACTCTAAAACTTGTATTTTTGTCAAAATTAAATCTCTATCCAAAGAGATGTATTATATAGTAGTATATATATTTTGAATACCATGTCAGATGAAAAATAATAATGCTTTTAATAGAGTTGACTACAACAAAGAATGCATTTTGAACCATAGATCAGGTACCGCAACGCTTCTAGCTTTATTACATAGTGTGGATGATAACATCGCATCTATGCAGTAGGAAAATTTGCTTACTCCTACAATTAATGCTAACATGCATTCCGAAAATATCTCACTTCATGTGTCTCGTACAATTATTAAACGTCACTCCACGTAAGTTTATATAAGTAGTGTCTTTCTTAGAGTTTAATAACATATTTTTCTAAACCTTACACATAATATCTTATGTATTTTCTATATCATCCTATACTGTCTTATGCTTATTAACAAACTATTCATGTTTATATAAGTAGTGTCTTTCTTAGAGTTTAATAACATATTTTTCTAGAACTTACACATACTGTCTTATGCTTATTTAACAAACTATTCATGTTTATATAAGTAGTGTCTTTCTTAGAGTTTAATAACTATCGTAATAACACTTAGTTGCAGATCGAGTCACAACGTGCACATGTGGCCTCGCTGTAAGCGTCGACGTGTCCCTGGTCGTACTGCATATGGTCTGCTCTTACAAAATAACTTTATGATATCTTTTTCCAAATAATACTTAGAAAGTTTCATATATCACGCAATAAATATCCATCTTTTACAAAAACTATAATATTTTATAACTTTAAACCGTAAACCAAAAACTCCATTATTATTTCTTATTTAATATCTATAACCTCTAATAAAGCAAGATTTTTTTTGCCAATTGTCATTCTCTTAAATCATGTTTTTAACATTTGTCATTTTTCAATATATCCACATATTAATTTTTCCTCCAAAAAGGTATTATACTAATTTAAATACTTTTACAAATTTCTCTCTCTTATTAAATATAAATTCTATTAATTGCTATATTTCTCTCTCTAATCTAATTTTTTTTAAATCAAACTATTTTTTTAAATAGATTTTATGAAAGAAATTAGAAAGCACATTTTTTAATTAAAATCTAAATAACAAAAAACTAAAGTTTTATATAATATGAAATGTTCTAGAACACTATACATTTTTAAACAAAATATTTTAAATCGTTTTGTTATAAAACAAAAATTATAAACAGGTGAAATATTATAAAACAGTCTTTTTAAAAAAACTATAATAATTACAAACCGGATTTTTTTTAAAAACAATATTTTTACAAAAAAATATTTTTATAATTTTTTAAAAACGAATGTTTAAAAATGAAACTATTACATAAGAGAGTTAAAAATGCTATAATGGTTTTATTCCTTGAACTATTACGCATATATAGTTTTAATTGTATTTTACTTTAAAATATTATCTTATAACTATTCATGTTCATTTATTTAATGAGTTTTTAGCCAATCTATTTATCTATAAAAAAATCAAACTAAGCGTGAAACAATCGTAAACTCATTATACTTACTTTCACATTTATCTATGTTATCAATAATAACATTGAATACTAATATTATTACTCATTAAATTTTCAAAAAAATGTATAATTTACTAAATTAAAAACCTATTATTTATTAAAAACAAACAAATTATAAAAAACAGAATACAATGGAATTAAAAAATAATTTCTCTTAAAACAATATATTTAAAAAACACAACATTTTCATAAAAACAAAATTTTAAGAAAAATACATTATTATTTGTTTACTTAAATTAGTTATTTATATGTAACTATAATCATATTTTATCTTCAAACATAATTTATAATGCATAAGTTTTTATTAATAATTAATTAATATTTTATTTATTCAATCCGTATATTACATAAGAACTAACCTAGTAGAAAGTATAATCAAAAGCTTTTATAGAAGTAAGTTAAATTAAATTTTAATAATTCAAACTATTATCTATTGCCTAATAATAGTTCATATGATAAATTTGGCTCGTAACATTTTTAATTTTTATTTTTATTATCAAAAATAATTATAATAACAAAATTTTTATTTTTTACGTTTGATTTGGATTCCTTCCGCAATAATGATTATAAACGAAATAAAAACATACAAATTAAATTATCATAAAATAAATACAAATAAAATTTAAAAATTTAAAATTTATGTCACTAAAACTGTTGTTAATATTAAAAATAAAAGTTTAAGAGTATGAATTATTATCGAACAATATATAATAGTTTTTATTATTAAAATTTAATTTGTTCAGAAATAATTATGCAAACATATCAAAACAAGAGAATATATAACCTAGCTTATTATTCTATATTGGAACAAGACAAGATAAAAGTCGCAAACATACTATTATTTAACATTTTAACACTTTTCATTTAATTTAACAATTATTGGGCGAAAAAGTAACAACCGATTTAATCAAATCATAACCCACACGTATCCCCTGCTGCTGCACATTACCGATGATCGACAACGTACGCGTAGGCGCAAACGCAAAACAAAACTTCCCATGTGAATCCACCGGAATCAGATAATTCTCCGGCTTCAACGTCAGCGTTTTCCCACCCTCGAAAACAAACGCCACCGTAGGCACCGCCACCCTCCTCGTTCCCGAGAGGTCGAAACACGTATCGAAAAGTGAAAACCCCTTCGTCGGTGTTAAGCTTCTCGCTCGCCTGACGAACGCGTCACGGAGTGACGTGTACGCCGGGCCCTGCAACCGAGTCACGGACGTGCCGGAGTCCACGATCACTCCGCCGCGTCCGCTGGCGTCGAGGGTGAAAACCGACGAAGGGATGAACACGGGCCGTCCGCTGACGAATATCCCAGCCAAACCTACGTAAAAGTAGGTTTTCATCCTGGGATTCTGTAACAGCGGAGCCGTTACGGAGTCCGCGGGCGCGGCGGAGTTAAACTCCAGAGTGGAGGCCGTTCTCGAATCGCGATGCACAAGGCAATACGAGAACGACCTCGCTCTGAGCTGGGACGGTAGGGACATGGCCCCACCGCCCAGACCAAGTAACCCCGCCGCGCCAACGAACAAACCTTCGTTATCATACCCGCAACCCAACGCTACGTTGTGTACGGTCCTAAACCCGGCGAACGACAGCGTCTCGGTTACAAAACTACCAACGGTGAACGATCCGTCACCGTAGGAGACTTGATAAACACACTTGTCATCTCTGCAGGCTGTGATGTCTACCGACTCACACTGCTCGGATCTACAAGTTAACGCACTGAAGGATGAAGATTCCGATGGGTTAAACAGCGGATCGGTTTGTTCATAACACTCTTTACAGGGGCGACATTGTATCCAATTTATATCACTTCCGCTGTCTACCACCATGTAATACGATTGCATGGGCGTACCTAAACCAACTCTAGCAAAGTACTCACCACTTCCTTGAGATATACCTGAGGAAACTGGGGTTGACAAACCCTCAGGTTTCATCTCTGAGATGTTATTTGCGTGAGAAATTGAGACATGGAGCTTAGTAACAAGAGAGTTGACTCGGTGCGAGTCACGAGCGAGTCGTGCGAGTGTTAACGACTCGTAGTCTTTATGGTTGTTGTTGTGGATGGAGGATCTGGGGTGAAGGGTGAAAGATAAAGAAGAAGATGTGTTTTTGTGTTGAGTTTGTTGGACAGCTTGTTGTTGGAGTGAAGTGGGGTTTAGGAGGTCGATGGTTTTCTGTAAGGCGGAGGCCACGTCGAAGGTGACGGTGGTGGTGACGGTGGTGGTGACGGTGGTGGTGACGGTGGTTGTGACGGTGGAGATGCAGAGTGTGAGTAGAGAGAGGAAGAGGAGGAAACGAGAAGAAGAAGAAGAATGAGTCATTTTTGGTTTGTGGGTGTGAGGGAAGTGAGAAAGAAGATGGGGGGGTTTTATGCTGAAAAAGAGGGGTTAGTGACGTTATAGTGTTGTGGTATGGACAAAATATTGTTGGAAAGCGATTGATTCTTTTATTATTTAATAATATAATATTAGAAAAAGATTTATACTAGTTGCTGCTTTTGGTCAAGAGCTGTTTAAAGAAATTTAGTGTTGTGATTTGAAAGTAAAAGCGGTTGTTTATATGAGTTGTGACTTGAACATATTGTTTATATACTTATGTCTTAATATTAGTTAAGTTATTAGAAGGGTTATAGTAAAAGAACTTCATGTTTTTATTGTTTATACAATTATATACTGATTATTGTCTAACATCATTTTACTGATTTAGTAACAGAATTTTTGTAATACACCGATGCATCAAGCATATAGAAGTTAATGTTTGGTCTCATCACATTTTAAATATTTGAGACTTGGTAAAAATGTAATTTTATTATGTTATTATATTATACTATACTTTAAAACATAACTTAAAACACATAATGAAAAAGATACAACCAGATTATAAATAGGTCAAACTAGTGTTGTGTAAAAAGTGAAATGCTAGTGATTTTTTTATGTACAATATTTAAGCCATTGAAAAACAATTTGAATTCTTTAAGTTTATTTGTATTCACACTTTATTATCTTATAATTATTTTTTTTGTTCTGTACCTTTGTAATTTTTCAGACTATAAGATGTAAACCAATAGTCCCGGAAGAAATAAAGTCTAACAATAACAATGTCTCAGCAGATGAAATCGTTATAGCAATGATTTAATTAGTTTATCATCTAACAGTATGTCATAAAACGCATGTAAAACGACGTCTCAAAAATAATAAAGCAAAGACCAAGACATCATCAACAACCACAATCCAAATACCAACTCTAACAAGATCTGAAAACCCCCAATATTTCACGAAAAAGGGCCAAAACATCATCAATAACCAAAGAGATTCTTGAATCGGCGCCACCGGTAGACGGCGGTGCTAGGATGCGGTCTGGCCACCGCTACGCAGAGAGCGACGATAGAAGGCGGCAAAAAGCAGTGATCGGAGACGGTCCGATCACTACTAAACACCAAGAAATGGGTCTCGGTTGAAAAGGAAAAAAATCACACTTTTATAGCCTGAATTATCTGCTTGTACATAATGCTTCGAAAACTGTGCACGCAAAAATTTTTTGTACATAATTACTATTCATGAACGTTTCTTTTTTCATATTATGTAATTATTACATGCTTATTTTTACCACGTTAATATTTGTAGTTGTTCAATTTTTACCCGTGTTTTAATGTTAATATTAAAGGGCTTAGTTTTTATATGATGTTCCAAATATTATCAACAATTTCGCTGCAATACCCTGACGATTTCACATTTTTATATGAAGTTTCGAATGTATTCATATGTGTTCTGTTTTTTTAACCTTTATTGCACCAATCACGATAAAGTTCGACTTTTGTTTTTTATGGTTTCCCTCTGCTACAACACCAACACTGAGAGGTTAATATTAGTTTAATTACAAAAACACAACAATTTATATTTGAATATTTGACTTTTTTTTACCAATTTTAAAAGTCCGTTATATGTATAAACTTTAATGTATTAAAACAATATTAAGAACTTATCCGTTGGATATGTGTTTAGGGTAA
Source organism: Flaveria bidentis (assembly GCA_018326385.1). Classification (NCBI taxonomy): domain Eukaryota; kingdom Viridiplantae; phylum Streptophyta; class Magnoliopsida; order Asterales; family Asteraceae; genus Flaveria; species Flaveria bidentis. Next base: position 5,856 of record BJCM01085437.1, read on the forward strand.
ACGTAACGCCCTCGTTAAAGTGGGTGTGAGAGTGTCATGTGACGTACTTTTGATGATTTCAATAGAAGCAAAGACGCAACATCTGTAACCCCTCTCATGTCTCAAGGGGACGGTGTTCCACGCTCCACACTGTTATGCCACCTTATCTACGCCGCCCCTTTCCTCAAGGAGCCAATGCACACGCCCTTAGATATGATTGTGTGTTATGATTAATAAAACAGATTAGTAGTAAATTGGTTAGTAGAAAATACTGTTTCTAGTAGAACGATACCCTCTTTCTATACAAAAATGTAAACTAACATAGAAAAGTTAATACTAAAAAAGCTAACATAATTTATGTAATTAATAAAACTGTTTTTATTATCATAAATATATTTCTACGATAATCTAACCTACTGTAATACTAAACTATTGTTCACTCTTAAAACTTCGATCTTTAGGAAATGACATTATTATACAGATCTAAATAACATTAAAACCAAAGACACTAATGCATGTATACTATATTTTACGGATCATCAACGCCTAGCTTAAACGACCTTAAGTACAATTTTTATACTATATTATTAGGTTTTAATAAAAAGTTAAAAGCATACACATCAAAATCTTTATTCCACTTGAAATGTCAATTTTTAACATTAATTCATTTTCTATATTGTTTCATAACTATATTTATTGTATTATAGAGTTCGTTTGCATTAAAATGAACTTGATGAATTTTATACGTAAAGTACAAATTTATGTTACTGTTTTACAATATCTCACGTATTTTAATAAATATTATTTAAACATACTTGGAGTAAAAATGTTCTTAATATTCTTCCAATAACATTTCTTATTTAGTACAATTTGAACCGAAATAATTGCCAATCTTTAAAATGTTTGAACATACCACACTACTATAACTGAAATTGCTATAAGTTTTTGCTTTGTTCTTTGTTATACACAAATTTTGTTTACAAAAAAATGAGAGTTTGAGTTAAAGATGGTTAATTTTTGTATTTAACCCTATACTGAAATATGGCATAGTAAGTCGGTTTATTTGTAATTTGATCGATTTGAAGATATGCTATTTACAAAATAGTTTTTAAAATGACTAAAAATAATTCACTTTTGGAACCGTCATATATAGCCATTTTTGTTTGCTGAAGTTTAATAATATTAAAATTTGAATTCATTTTTACTTATTATTCGTACAATTTTTTAAAATTGATATATGCTAGTTGAAACACTAACTAAATTAGAATTGATATAAATTCTCTTGAAAAAAGTTGGTTTATTCACTAACAAATGCTCCATTTGTGTGACTTAAGAAAGGTGATGAGTTGCAACCGTGAAATGGTGAGATTGGGGCAAAACTTTCATTTAGTGACTCAAGGTAGGTTATCATTAGAATTTGATGTGAAATGATAGGTGTTGATGATAACTAAGTCAGGAGTGCCGGGTGATCAAATGGTTGATAAAAGCAAGTAGGACTGGTTTGATCGTTATGAGCATCAATCTCCATATGATAAGCATTGACAATTTTATATAACTTCTCAAATGCAGCATCGTTCTTAGGTTTTTAGTTCTTCTTATTGCTATAGTGTAAAATATATAAAAATTATGTCACCTCATAAATTTTCTAATTATATCATTATTGTCTATCTTTACATCAGCTTCTTCGAAAGCATCAATCAACAATCACAAGACATCTAAGATATGTTGCAGTCATATATTAACCTCCGCAAAGTTGAAATTGTCAAACTTCTATTCTAGAAAATCTCTTATGTTCTCCTTATATGTGGCTTTGATATACTTCTTAACACCATGATTGATGTAGTTTGTAATGGCCTCACAAAGTATCCAAAGAGCCATGGATTCAGTTAATCTCCATCTTTTTTGGTCTTGATATATGATAAATCTTTCATTTTGATCTTCCGGGTGTCGTAGTCATCTGAAGTGAACATGTGAGTCTTGGTTTGAGTCCCATTTTCAAGATCATGCTTTATAGTAAAAGTAGCTTTAGTTTTTTAGTTTTTGTTTTCTTAGCGTTACTAGTGTTGAGAATACCGTGACAGAAAGTAGCGACATGATAATGGTTAATCTAAACAACTTTATGGCCAAAGCTTTGATAAGACTTATTAGATCCTTTTGAATTAACTAAACCAAGATAATTTGTGAAACTAAGGAACAAATGTGAAATCTTTATTGACTACTGATATCAAGCAACATAAGCATAAAATAGCATAAAAATGGAATAGTAACACAATGGTTCTTCAATTTCAAATTATACATACTTAATATATTATAATTTACAAATACAAAGCAAACTACAAATGTGAAGCAAGTAACTTTTACACTATTACAATGAGGGGTTATATAGTATAAACAACAACTAGCTGCTCGTAGGTAATCAACATGAATAAACCTAGAAAAAACCTGTATCGTTTTATTCTCGGGTTGAAGATCAATGCCAAGCTATTACCACTAATCTACGTAATGTGGCATACAACAATTATTTGATCTATTTGAAAGGTTGAGGTTGCTCCACTACTTCTCAAACCTGTATCGTTTTATTCTCGGGTTGAAGATCAATGCCAAGCTATTACCACTGATCTATGTAATGTGGCATACAACAATTATTTGATCTATTTGAAAGGTTGAGGTTGCTCCACTACTTCTCAAAACTGACATAGATGTAGTACATAAGACAGTGATGCCTTTCAATATATAGACTGTTGGTCGATAGATGCAGCCTATTAGAAGATGCAATTTCACGGAAGGTTGGCTATTTCTTTGGAAATTTTCGGGTAGTAGAATCATAAATCTCAATAGTTACCTTAGTAAAGAGATAAAGAATGTTATGAGTAGCTTTATCCTCAATATATCCCAACACATAATTTAGATTGTAGGAATCTATGGTGATTGAAGAACCCGATGAGGCAGTGAGTTACATGTGGAGATGGAGATTTGAAGACATGAAAACCGCCTAGTAATGGTTGCCTTTTATGGACCAATGTTAGATAAGATAATAGAACAATCTTTAGTTAAAGTTAGTTAACACATGTATCTTGGGTTGAAGGATATTCATCATCCATATTCAAAACCAATAACTTAGATACATAAAGAACATTTTAAAGCTAGTTATATCCAATATCATTCTCTATGCATATATATGAAAACTCGTCCTCAAGTCTATGAGGTCTCGTCTCTGTAAACCAACTAACTATTCACTATAGTTTTACTTAACATTTATTTCCATAAATTTGATTGACTATGTACATTTAAAATATAATATTCAAGGATTCTTAAACATACAAAAAATCAAATATAGAAACATATGTTAATATAGCGTTTAACCATTTAGTCAAAATAAACATTCAATGTATTTCTTAATGTTCGATAGTACTAAATATGAATATTGATTAAACACATTGTTTAGTAAATCTAAGCCCTATCTTAACAGCATGCTCCTGATGTTTAGCATAAGGCATATGCTTAGTAAACGGATCTACTAGATTCTATCCTATGTGCAATTTGTTTACTTTGAGGTCTCCTCATCCCTTATGTAGTGAAACTGCATGAGTTTGTTCTTTACTTTATGATGTGGCTTAGGTTGTTTTACATGAGCTATGGCACTACTATTGGCACATAATACCTTAATAGGATATGTTGGGCACTAAATTAAGATCAACTATAAAGTTCTTTGCTAAATTTATATTTTAGATTTATTGTTGGTCCATTTGATCGATACACAATGCAAATGATTTACAAAACGTACATATTCCACTGATTAAACATCAATAACAAAATCAACACAATGAACAAGTTTCAAAGGTATTCAATAATCTCCACAAATCAAACACAATAATGAAGAACAAAGGCTCAAAATGATCTCAATAAGCTTCCAGCCAACACACAACAGAATTGCAACAAAGATATTTTCATATTAGGGTTTTGCAAAACTTGCTTACAATGAGAAAAACTTTACAATATATAAGAAGTATCAATTTCATATATAGTTTGCTGGTCAGCGAAACTATCTAACCCATGACCTAGTTTCGCCCGGCGATGAAACACAGTTTCACCGGGTGAACTAGGTTTGCTGACTATGAGCGAAATACAATTTCACTCATAGTTTTGCTAGGCATCAAAATGAACAAAATTACAAACTATAAGTAAGCTAATATTAAACCTATTACCTTAATAAGAAAAATAAATGCTAATTATGGTAAGTCCAACTTATTCTTGATCATTAATACTCCCCCTAGGTTGGACCTCACCTACAGGATCCTCTGATTCAGCTCCAGTAGCCCCTTCTTCTTCTGCCTCCACTTCAGCTCCAATCGTACTAGCTTCCTCTCCCCGTGCACTAGCTCGTTCAAATTGTCTTGTAAGCTCCTGCATTTCCATCCTTACTTTACCAGCTTGATAAACTTTTTCAATAATCTCCTTGACTTCAGCTCCCACTCCTCGAGCTTTGTTAGCAACCTTCATAAACAGGTTTGCTTCAAATCTTGTTTTAGCTCATGCTTTAGCCTTGATATGGTTCTCACACAGAACCACCAGATCCTCATCAGAAAAAGAGAAAACCTCCATAGGATCAAAAAGTTTTATATCCGCTCCATCCCTAACTCTGATCATAGCTTCCCTAGTGTTGTTTTCATAGAACCATTTCTCAAATTTCTGTAGCCTGGGGGGAAGTGGATCAGGTAATCTCACTCTACTTATAGTCTTTGTCAGTTTTAAATTCAACACAATCTTCCCTGTCCCTATCACACAATCTTTGTCTTTCTTTGATCTCCTCCTTTCGGTCTTCATAAATCCAAAAGTTTTAAAGTTATCATTTAGCCCCATTCTTATTTCATGTTCTAGCAACATAGCCTTTTCATTTAAGTTTGAATTAATCAGCAGAATCTCAACTAATCTTTTCAAATCCTATTTAGGCAAGGTCTTGAATACCTTCCTCTTATGTAAATATAAGATCCCCCACCCTCTTCTTTTTATCATGAAGATATTCAAACAAACATTGTACTTTCAGCTAATGATCTTTTTAACAGATTCCTTCCTGTTTGGTTCTTGAGGTTTTTGAAATAAATGATTCAGCTATTCTTGTTCTTTATTTTTTGCAAACCACTCTTCTTTGTCCAATTCAAAAACACATCCTTCAGTTGTGCTTCTCTAAGTCACATATGTTAGTGGATGCTCATCTACTTCATAAAATTCAGGTTCACACTCATAATCAACCAATTGTTCCTCTATCTCCTCCTATTCATTAACCAACTTCATCTAACTTTTTTTTTCCCGATATCATCACCTTGCTTTTTAACCACTTTATCACTAGTTTGATCTTTATCCATATCAATCCCTAGATCAATAAATTCAACCTCTACAAACTCTTCAATAGTTCTCGCATCCCTTTCTTTTTCAACACTACATGATCCACCAACTTTAGAACCACCAACACCAGCACCACTAACACATGATCCACTTATATTAACAACAATAGCTCCAACTCCTGTTTCACTTGAGCCTTCTCCTACCCTATCTGAACTCCCCACTTTTAGAAATAAGTAGTTTGAAGTATTAGTCAGATCATCTATCTTAGTTTGAGTTAACTCATTTGGCATACCGACATTTGTTTTCAACTCATTCACTTCATTCAGCAATCTCGTAATCAACTCTTATTGATCTACCAATATTTTCTTGATACCATCGAACATCTTATCCTTCTTATTTTCTCTTAGTTCTTGGTTAATCAAATTTGTCTTAATCATTCCCAACTCATTCACCAAAGATGTATTCAAATTTCTAATCACATCTTGATCTAATTCAGATATGATATCTCTTCATTCTTGAGTTATAGAGAAAGCTTGGTGCTTATGCTTAGATCTCCTTTTAGATACATTAGTAGGCTCTCCCTGATGTGCATTCTTCTTTGACCTTTTCTTCTTTGATCTCTTCTTCAAAGTTATAATCTTTGTCTTTAGCATATCTCTTTCTTTTCTTACTTGCTTCAACCTGTTTTTCTCTGTTTTCCTCAACATCCTTATTCTCATTCTCAATCAGCCTCCTAATTTAATTCCATCTCTCAACAGGATACATGTGTTTCCACATATGAGTAATGTTCCCACTAATGTATGCCTTATGGCTGAGCAATCTACAAATATTATTGTGTTCATCTAGACCGGTCTCTTTATTTCACCATGTCAAGGGACATTTGGGATCAGATCGTCTATTAATATTTTAATGAATACTAGATATGATAGACATTTGTCTTTCTTTTAGGCCATAATGTTTTCAGCCATGCACTCGAAAATAAGTTTAGCAATATTAGCCTTCTGTCCTCTGTAAAACACTATCATGGCTCTGGCCCAGTCTATGTTCAATCTATCAAATCCTCCCTTTCTATGATTTAGACACATAATAAACACATAGCCAATGCTCCTAAAGGCTTCTAAAACATGTGCATCAGACAACATTACTTCCTTTCTACAATTATTTTCTAGACTTAGTACTTGGCTATAATCTTAACATAAATGGGTATATCATTTTGAAGGACTCTAGCAACAATCCGATGAGGATTAGATCCAAGGTCAGACTCGACAGTTATTCAAAAGTATATATTATGAAGATCATAGATCGTAGGCATATGAGATATGACATAGCATATAGGAGATTCCTTCAGCCATCTGACACACTCTCTAAATCAGTGGCTTGTGGGTTACCATCATCTAGAAGAGCAGTGATGTTGTTTCTTTCGTCAAACTTTATATTTTTCATAGAACTGAAAGATAAGCAGAAGTGGATTAGTTAAAAAAACATGTTTCATTAAAAAATAAGATATAACTAAACAATTAAAAAAATAAGATATAGTTAAATAATTTTTAAAAATAGAAATTTGATAGTTATGCTTTGCGAAATTGTAGTTTCATAGGGGCAAAAGCATAGTTTCTCTAAGACTTGGACACATGAGCATGTGCCCGAGCGGTAGTTTCGTTGAAACTATCCCGGCGAAACTGTCAAGTTCAACGAAGAGCATAATCAGACAGTTTCGCCCGGGACCAATGAGCTTTCGTTTAGTTTCGCAGAAAGCATCCATAGTTTCCTTAAATGAATCAGCAAAACCACCAATGAACCGTCATGATTTTAAACATAATGCAATGGATAAAACCCAATTAATGTGCAGAACTAGGTCGAAACACACACCTAGAGACTATTCAACTCTCAATCAAACCTGAAATAGCCAATGATATGATCAAATGTGATAGAAGAGAAACTAGGGAACTAAGACGATTTGCGATAATAAGAAGATAATTTCACATAGCCTTATATATAGTGCCTAGTTTCGCTGGTAGCTAAACTATAGTTTCACCTGACAAGACATTTCAAATCAAAATCCTCAGAAATGAGCGAATGTGCCGGCGAATCTATAGATTCACTGGGCGAAACTTAGTTTTGTTGTGACCAAACTCAAAAACTATATATATATATATATATATATTGTTTTAAAATTTAATTTTTCTTTAGTGTAGGAATTAATTATTAACGTATGGTTTCGAGAAAAACTTCATCGCCACACAAGAACAACAATAATATAAAATTAAGAATACAATAATATAATATAAAAATAAGAAATAAGATGAAAAGAGAATAAATTGGATATATAAACACTTCTTTTTCAAGGATTTTCCCAGAAGTCATAGGTTGGGGGTTGTTGATATATATATCTGTTGAATCAAGAAGAAGGCTGGTGCAACCAAAACCAAATCATTTAGACAAATTCTGGTGCTACTTACAAAGGCTTCCAAAGCCAAGTGTGGAACTTCCGAATGAAGTAGAGTTCTTCCAAAGACAGAGTGAAAGATCAACTTCCGAAGAGAAACTCTACTTCCGAAGTCAAAGAAGTTACTTCCGAAGATCAAGTCTAAGAAGAAGAAATTAGAAGACTGCTTTCGAAGTATGAAGAAAGAAGAAGTCCTCAAGCCTCGGAAGAAGTAGTCTCTTCCGAAGTGTAAGTGGCTTCGGAAGTACTTGCTCTTCCGAAGCCATTTAACCTTTGGAAGACACTGCTATGAACCAGTGGACATAAGTATGGTCTCTGACACTCCGCTGCAGACCTCTAATACTGCATGGCATTTTCTCAAAGAACCATGTAGTTGACCATACTTTATTCCACTGTTCACCTTTTATGTTAGTACAAGTTTCCAACTTTAGTTGGTGACAAAAGGTAAGTCAGGGACATGTACTGACTACCATATCTCAGATAAGACTTTATTTGAGATACCTTAAACTATAGCTTTGTAGTATTTGCTTT
>BJCM01085439.1:0-12275 GCA_018326385.1 Flaveria bidentis
ATAATAATAATAATAATAATAATAATAATAATAATAATAATAATAATAATAATATTATTATTATTATTATTATTATTATTATTATTATTATTATTATTATTATTATTATTATTGTTATTGTATTCTTGGAAGAAGGTTCAAAATATTTTCAGAATTATTTGTCATAAATTTTGAAAACATAAATATAAATTTTAGCTCCAAGGCCACTACTACTATCATGTTTTCGTTGTTTTTTCTCGTGTGACACATCAACGTCTCATAAGTTTTTTTATTTTTCTTAATTTTTGTAACTTAATATGGTGTTGTCTCAGTTTTATGTTTTCGTTGTTTTTTCTCGTGTGACACATCAACATCTCATAAGTTTTTTTCCTTATTTTTTCTACTTTTTTATGGCGTTGTCTTAGTTTTTCTCTATTTCTTATTTTTTTAAATTTATTTTTTAGATTTGTATTTACATTTTTATTTTTATTATTATATTAAATAAAAAAAGATAAACTTTATTAATAAAAATAAAAGTACATCATTAGAAATTAATTAGCATATACAAAACGCCTCTACAAAATACTAATAGTTTGTTTGGTTTAACTAATACAATGCTTCAAATGCCTGATAAGATTCGCTTAAAGGTTATAATAAGTTGTGCGTGATTGTAATATTATGAGTAATGCGTATAGAAAGAGTAAAAGAATTTCGAAGGTAGTGATAATTTTGCGAGTATAGATAGAGTAGACATAATGAATTTATATAAGAAATATGTAATATATTTTTTTGTTAAAAATAACGGTAATAATACCATTTCTCAACGGTCGATTTTTTGGAGGTCACACAAAGTGGAACCAAGGAAGTTTTAGTGAAATCCTAGGCCAGATGGGAACACCACGCCCCGAGCTCGAGTTTTTTTAATGCCTCTGCCCAGTGGATTTCACCAGCATCCTACGGCCCTCCCCTTTCAAACTGAAAACGAAACGGGAGAAAATAGGAGAATATGAAAACTTGGATGACAACATGTAAAACTAGGGAAGACTAGAGAAAATGAGAAAAACTGATGTGACGTTATTATGTCACACGTGAAAACATGAAAAAAATAGGATGACTATAAGTGACCTAATACATATTATATATATATATTCTATTTACCAAGTGGTTTGTACACTTTTAAATGCATAAAGTACAATCGTTTGATTTTTTCATATTTTTATTTTAAAATCATTATTTTTACATCTTTTACAACTTAACTTTTATAATTTTAACTTTCACTTTAGTACTCTATATTTTTTATCTTTTACAAATTTTTGTTATATATTTCACTATAAATTTTGAGAGTTTACATGTCATAAAGTGCGCATGTGGTTAAACTTTGTTACATATATTTTCACCGTTTAACGGCCATTGCAATGTACGGATGTTAGATAGACTTATTTATGATTTTTAATGTTTTACGTTTCATGTGTATGGTTTAATGTTTTTACGACTACTTTCTGTTTGATTTTTATTTTTATATTTATTTTTTTAACACGAGATATTCTGATATTAGTGGTCGCCCACGGTGATATTTCATTAGTGCTACTAATATTAATAATATTAACAATGTTGTATAGTGAGTCTATATTAAAAACATATCGAAAATCTTCTGTTCTTCTACAGTGAGGATTGTCTTCTTTCGGCTTAGCATTTGTAAGTATTCCAATATCACATTATCTCATGTCTTCTATTTTGGATCTACATAATGTCTTATCACAAATCAAAGAATTGTATAATTTGTGATTTTTTCTTTTAAACCAACAAGAGTTAATTCATCCTTTAGAAAAGCCAAAGGACAAGATCAATTTTGTAGTATACTTCATCAGGAGTCGTTTCAACTTTGCAAACATATAATAAGAAAACGTCTGAATACATGCCTGCGCACACATATGGGCTAGGTTCTTAATTATAATGAAAGAACCTCAAAAATATATACGAAACTGTTGGGAAGCAGCTAAAACGAAATCCGATTAAATTAATTATTACGTCATTGAACCGGCTCAAAATTGTTTTTATGACATTATTTTTTATAACAATTAAAACATAAAATTGAACTTCTTATTTTATTTAATTTGAGTATAATATTATTTTTATTCTTTTTAAAAAGTTAACTCTATTAAAGTTTGTGTACTACACATAACTTTCGTGATTATTATTCTATGTAATATTTTTTAAAACTTACATATTTATAAACTTTTATAATTATCATATAACTTGCGTAATTATATTTCATAACTTTGAGTAATTATTGTTGCTTGTAATCATAAACATGGGTTAAATAATCATAAACATAACTTGCATAATTATGGACATAACATTTGCAATTATTATATAATTTGTGTAATTATCATATAACTTAGGTAATTATTTTTTATAATTTGAGCAATTATTTTTGCTTGTACTCATTATCATAAATTGCATAATTAGAAACATAACTTGAGTAATTATCATATAACTTGAGTACTTATATACATTTTGTGGGAAAATATAACACAAACAAAATTACCCTTCTCTCTACGTGTACTTATATACATTTTGTCGCACCACAAATAATTTCATGCATTTTTATGTTAATGATACTTCGTATAATAATCAATCTCTATGTGTACGTGTTTATAAATATGTAAAAAACGTTCCAAAGTTTTCATAAATCTATATGTTACCATTTATTTTTGACAAATTAGATTTTAATAATCCAAACTATTACTCATTAGCCGATAATAATCTATACTATCGATTTGGCCGTTAACAATCACAACTTTTATTTTTATTACAAGATACACATGAATTCTGATCAAAGTTCTTCTTCAACACAAGCTGCTTAAATTAATACAATTCAAGTTCCATTTGAAGATTTATCTATTGATAATAACATCATTCAAGAGGAACATACTGTCTATCAACTAGAAGGAGGAAATGGCATTGAAGAACCTTTTGGTCACATATCTAATTTAGAAGAAGTTATTTATGAATATTCCTTGGTTAAAAGTACATGAGGATCGTCCAAATGAAGCAATCATTGGTCCATTATTGAAAGGCGTTCGTACTCGAAGTCAATCATGATCAATCACCACAGACTTGTACACTTGTTTTATTTCTTAAATCGTGCTAAAGAATGTAGAAATGGCTTTGAAAGAGAATAGTTGGGTTGAGGCTATGCAAGATGAGTTAATGCAATTTAAGAAGTTATGTTGCTGGTAAATTGCCTCAAGTCCAAGAAGATATACGGATGAAGAATTTTAAAAAAGAAGATAAGTGTCGGATATCCACATTTGTACATGCGGATGGCCAATGAACAAATGACGACAAGTATTTGTTCATCTACATTTACAAATACGGATATTCAGAACAAATGCAGACAAGCATTTGTACATCTGCACTTACTAATGCAAATGTTTAGCAACAAATACATAGATTCGTTTGTTCATCTACATTTGTTAATAGTGATGACCAAACACTAATGCTGAAGACCATAAAGAAATACTGATGAAGATCAAGACATCTGCATTAGTCAATGCGGATGAATAGAAGAAATGCTGATTAGGTTTCTGTACTTAGACTAGTTTCCTGATGTATAGTACATGGGTAGTTTAGTCATTTTGTACATGCCTTATGTCAGCCTATAAATACAATAGAAAATCCTACTTTTGGGACATCCTAGAATATCAGAATCTTTATTTGTCTTATGTATTAGAAGTGTCTTGTTACTATTTTTTGCTAAAACCCTAGCATTTATTGTAACTTGTTCACCTTCATTAATACAAAGAATTTATCAGTATGTTCAACATTCAATGATCTGTGTGTGTATTTCCGCTACATATTCACTGATTCAATCATCATATTTGATCCTTGTTGATTCACATCAACAGAGAATTCAATTCTCAAAACCAGTCAATTGGTATTAGAACTTTGGCTCTCGAATTCGATTCAAATTAGCCCAGATCTGAACGAAACCCGATTGATCTGGTGATTGAGTTGCTATTAGCAAGTTCTTCAACTTCTGATAAGTATTAGTGCTAAAAACCTTCTGATATATCGAGATTCATCACTGTTCATCTTCGAAAAAATTACAAAAACATCTTCAAACGGTGACTACTCATGAGAAAAACAAAATCTTCTTAACTACCAAAGAATAGAAGTATAAAATCAACAAAGACACATCAACCCTAAACTGTTCATCATAAAAAAATACTATTGAAATAGACAAGTTATCAAGAACATCAAGAACATTGTGACTTTGGATTGTTTGAACCATTTGGACTTAAAAAAAATCCATTTAATCCATAAATTCAAACTTTCTAAAAACATGTTTATTGAAATGGACTCTTACAATTCTTTTGAACTTGGTCATGCATCTAAACCACCAATGTTCAAACACAAATATGAGTTTAAACAATGGAAAATACGATTTAAGAACTATATTATAGGTGTAGATCCTGATTACTAGATTTTAATATGCTAAGGACCGTACATCCCTGTGTCACTCACGGTTGATCAAGCTACACAATACAAGATAGTTAGAATACCCATTGAGGATCCTAACTTAAATCTTGATGATAATAATTTAAGACTATCAAGATTGATCTTAAAGCTTACTCCATCCTCACACAAGCCTTAAAAATATGGAACTACAAAAGCTATATGAGATGCTCTTCAAATAATGTGTGAAGGAAGCAGTTAAGTAACTAAAATTAATAAAGACAAGTTGGTGAATCAGTATGAAACCTTCCAACACACCAAGGGTGAATTAATATCAAAGCAATTGCATCGGTTTATGCGGTTGGTAAATAATCTAGAGATTATGGGGGTTACTTACTAGGATAAGGAGATGAACAAAAAGATGTTACATAGTCCACCTAAAAATTGCAAGTAGAATGAAACCATGCTAAAGAACACACTTGATCCGAAGAGAAAAAGTTTGGACATCATGATTGCAAAAGTTAAAGCTCTTGAACTTGATGAGAAGAGCAGGAACCTCAGTGGATCTCAAGTCATTGAGGCCTACAAATTTCAATCAGAAACTCATTCGGTGGAAAATGCATTTGTTACTAAAGAAGATGACCTTTTGTCTTCAAGAGATCAAGCAAGATCAACTGAATTTATTGCCACTCCACTACAAATCAAACCCTCAACATCCAATCAATCACTTCCACTCCATCGTGTATCTTCTGCTGACTCAAGATTTGAAGAGTAAAAGGAAACTTATAATGCCTTTGTTGCAAGTTTTGAAGCATACCTGGGAGAAAGACTCACTTCAGCTCATCTAATTCAAGAAGACTTAGAAGAAATGTATCCAAATGATGTGGAAGATAGAAATTTCATTGGCAAATGGCCATGATAGTACGAGAGCTAAAAGGTTCTTCAGGAAGGGAAAGAAGCTAAGTCTGAATGAAAATACTTAATTTGGATATGACAAGTCCAAGGTTAAGTGTTTCAAGTATGGTATGACTGACCATTTTCAAGAGAATGTAATGCACCAAGAAGAAGCAACAATAACTTTCAAAGAAACTCTCACAGTCAGTCATCATCATATCTCGATACAAGCTTTCAGTCAAACAATCAACTATAATCTCATCATCAAAGTTAGTATCAAAATCAACAAGCTCATCAAAGTCAGCCTCAACCGACCAATCAAGCTCATGGAACCAACTAAACTACTTCAAATGCACTTGTCATTAGAAAAGAAGGAGTATGTGATTGGAGCTTGTATGCTGAAGAAGTGAAGCCCAATTTCAAAATAATTCTCTTATGGCTCACATAAATTATGACCACACACCAAGGCCATCTGAGGTAAAATCATTTTTTGCAGTGAAAACTGCATTAATGAACTACAGGGATACCACGAGCATAATCATAAACAGGCTGCTAAAATCAAAGAAGAAAAAGTAATATTTGAAATGCTTAAACATGAAATGAAGAACTTTGAAATTAAGATCAAATCTTTTCTTTTAGACATTGAAAATTTGCATGTAAGAAAGTATACTCTTACAACCAAAAATGAAAAGTTAACAGAATTGTAACTCAATCCAAAGCTTGAGAAATTAGCCACTAAAATAAAACTATAAAAGTTTCAACTATCTTCAACAAAGCTGCAAGACTTTCTTGATTCACAAAAGGATCCAAAGGACTTAATTGGAATTGGCTACAATTCATGTTCTCCTTCTTATAATGATAACTATACAGTTACGCCCGATTCACTCACTCAATCCGAACAAAATGAACCTAAGATTAATAAAACTACATTTGTAGTTTCATAGATTACAAATCCTCAAAACAAACCAAGTGTTTACATTGAAACAAATAAGGATAAATCAAATTAGGTCATCCTATTAAAATAGAAGAGTGCTCAGACAAAACTGTAACTGTGAAAAGGCCAAGGAGATCCGATAACGAGATCAAATCTCCAAAGAATTCAATCAAATCAGAAAATATTTTATAAGAAAACAAAGGAAAAGATCTAATGATTCAAAAGTACAAAATTAAAACCAAATTCTCACATTCATTAAATCAAAAGCAATGGAAAAGGAAAAGACATGTTGTTGGTTTATATTTATATGGATGATATCATCTTTGGATCAATAAAAAGGCAGCTATGCAAAGACTTTGAAGACCTCATGCAATCACTATTCCAAATTAGTGCAATAGGAGAACTCACATTCTTCTTAGGAGTGCAAGTTTAACAAACAACCGATGGAATCCTTATGAATCAATTAGATGCTTGATTATGGTTTTAACTTCTTGCACACTCCGATTCATATTAACAACATAACAACAATGTTTATAACTACAACCTTGTTCAGCACTCAAAAACAAAACATATTGAAGTTAGATATCATTTCTTGAGAGACTATGCTGAAAAAGGGTTAATCAAATTAATTCAGGTTTATACTAATAATCAATTAGTTGATTTATTCACTAAGGCATTTGATCCTAGTCGGTTTGAATTCTTAGTCCAATCAATTGGCATGATTAACCTTGAGTAAAAATAAAAAAAACTCTAAAAAACATTCAAATATTAACAAAAATACAAAAATAAATCATATTGTTGAAGCATTTGATTTATACTTATGGGAAATGATAAAATTACAGTGGTTATATCACTCACTGTGTTTATTTCAAAATCTAAAAGACTGACTTGACTTATCTGATATGCAGGTAGGCTCAACTTGTAAAATAAGATAAATTCTATGATAAATTAAAAACTCATATTCAATTGTGAAGCATTCGTCTTAGAGTATCAGTAAGTATTGACTTATCTACATGTGTGTGTAGTAACCTAAGCACACCAGGTAATGATATCTTATGAAACTCATTCAACCACATCAGTTTCTTCTCTGTTTTGCTGAGCAAAGATATGGTGAAATAAGCACATAGTGCTGATGTCATGATCTAAAAAGATTCCTAATATGGAACACATCCACCTTGGTTGAAGCAATAAAAGAAACACATTTCTTGTGAATGATCAAAAAGAATCCGAACAAGGATCACCTTCTAAAGTAAAGTGAAAAAGAATCCCGATATGGATCAAATAAATAAAATGATCAAAGTAAAAGAATCCAATGAGGATCAATCAATATAAGTTTTCATAATTTAAATGATCTGGTATTAATAAAGATCACTAGCATCAAAATATTAACCATGTACATAATTATGTCCGTTTAATTAACAAATGCTTGCACTTGTGAAGGGTAAGATTGATATGATCCCAAGAAAGGTATATCTCTTCTTCATGTACTGATAATGTTAGGACCGTTTTCGTACGGAGTACTAATGGATTCTGTGTAAGACCAGATCAAATAGTGCGGAATCCTATTTGATAGGCGATCCAATTAGTGAGAACGATAACTTGATCGATCTAACGATGAAACAAACATTAAGAATTGAGTAGAAATCGATCAGGAACGAACTATGAAGTTGGATAAGCTGCTTAGGGCGCTCTAGAAGGCTAGGGTTTGTAAATATTTGAAGTCTCTCATTTTTCCATGAATTATGAGGTATTTATAGGTTTGTAGTTTCATTCGTACGACTGAACCATTAGCATGGTTCAGTCGTGCGACTGACTCATGTGGTTGATTACTGAATCAACCTTATGTCTCAGTCATATGACCGATCCAGTCTCCTGGTTTAGTCGTGCGACTGGTCCATAAGTATGATCCATTTATGCGTATGGTCCATACGTGGTGTACATAATATCAGGACGAGAGGCTGTGAGGTACATCAGAGTTCCGATCATTCCTTGGTACATAGTGGCATCTTCCAGTTCACCATTTTCATCGGGTGCTACATCGTGGTTCGTGGCAAGTGGAGTCCCGACAATAGTTGCATTCTCCATGTCGAACCGACTAAGGATATCTCCTACATATTTGGTCTGATGTAGGAAGATTCTACTTGGTGTCTGATTCACCTGTAACCCAAGAAAGAACTTCATCTCTCCCATGACACTCATCTTAAACTCAGCTTTCATCACGGATTCGAATTCTTTACACAATGCTTCATTTTTGGAACCGAAGATTATGTCATCCACATATATCTGTACCAATAGTAAATCACCATCTTTCTCTTTGATGAACAATGTGCAGTCAATAAACCCTCTACGATAACCATGTTTCAGCAGATGAGTAGAGAGTTTCTCATACCAGGCTCGAGGGGCTTGATGAAGCCCGTAAAGAGCCTTGTCCAGTTTATAAACTCTATCCCGATGATAAGGATCCTCAAATCCTTTGGGTTGACTGACGTACACCGTTTCACAGATTTCACCATGAAGGAATGCACATTTCACATCAAATTGATAAACTTTGATCCTCATGTAGGATGCATAGGCAAAGAAGATACGAATTGCTTCCATCCTTGCCTCATGAGCAAACACTTCATTGTAGTCAACGCCTTCTACTTGTCTAAACCCTTGAATGACAAGCCGAGCCTTGTTTCTGATTATAACCCCTTGGTCATCTTTCTTACATCTAAGAACCCATTTAGTGCCAATCACCTTTGTACCTTTTGGTCTGTCCACAAGAATCTATACTCCTAACTTCTTAAACTGAAGGAGTTCCTCTTGCATAGCACTAAACCATGCCTCATCGTTTAAATATTCACTTACATATTTTGGTGCA
This sequence comes from Flaveria bidentis, assembly GCA_018326385.1. Taxonomy (NCBI): domain Eukaryota; kingdom Viridiplantae; phylum Streptophyta; class Magnoliopsida; order Asterales; family Asteraceae; genus Flaveria; species Flaveria bidentis. The sequence goes on from BJCM01085439.1 coordinate 9,132, forward strand.
AATTAAGACACGAAACATTGATAAACTCCATCGTGTAATTATCCTTTTTCCATGACTGCGGCATAATCAGCTGAGTATAGCTGATTTCGTGTCTGAACTCCCGATAGAATATCCTCGATGATGTTGTCCAAGGGATGATGCACATTAACTCGAGTTCCAGGAGTGGTGGGAACCGCTACCTCATTATCCAGATTTTAAATTCCAGGTTCAGTTTCTGTTGGAGTATGGGGTTAAGAAGTTCTAGTGGCATCAAGATCAGATGCTTGTGTACTTTTGGTAGTGGGAACCTGTTCCTCCTGGTCCATATTTGCACTCTCAACTGCTTTATCATTAGAGGAAGACTCACTTACCTCAAGCTCACCCCTTGAGGGGCTAGAAGTATCGTCTGATGGAACTGTTGATGTCGAGTCTAGTGTAGGGGTATTCAGAACATCTTACATAATCCGAGCATGCAACTTATCATCAGGATGGGAAGGAGGTAGATTGAAGGACTTGAAAAATCCATCATAGTCAAAGAAGAAGGAAGGTCCTTTGCTAGTAGGGGGTAGTGTATCTTTGGACATCAACACTGCACCACACTTCTACCTGACCCGTTGAGTTGTTATAATCTCTCTTGTTTGGTATACTTTATATGATAAAGATACCTTCTTCTGCCTTCTCACAAAACTTCCCAGTCTGAATTTTCTTTAATACCATGCATGGTGCTCCAAATGGTTCTAGATATTCCAAGTTGGGTTTACGTCACTGGAGTAGTTCATAACACGTTTTTCCATGACGTTTGACCACTAAGACTCGATTAAGAGTGTAGCATGCATCAGCCACTGCCTCGTTACAGAATTGAACAAGCAGTTTAGAGTCGGCTAACATTGTCCTTGCTGTCTCTATCAAGCTCTGATTCTTTCTTTTAGCAACGCCATTCATCTGTGGAGTGTAGGCAGAAGTAAATTGATAAACAATTCCTTTCTCTCAACAGAATGCCTCCATCCATTGATTCTTGAACTCTGTTCCGTTGTCTGATCAAATCTTTCTTACTTTCAGCTTGTAGAGTGATTCCAATGTAGTGACTAGAAGCTTGAATGATTCAAATGTCTCTGACTTGGCTTTTAAAAACATCACCTAAGAGAATCTTGAGTAATTATCAGTTACTAAAAAGCAGTACCAATTTCCAGCAATGCTCTTTATGCGGACTGGGCCAAACAAATCCATGTGTGTAGAAGCTCAAGAGGAATGTCGATAGAATTAAATTTCTTTGCTTTGTGAGACTTCTTAGTCTGTTTCCCTTTCTTACATGCTACGTAAAAATTTAGGAGCCGGAAAATCTTGACTGTAACTCCATTCACCAAATCATTCTGAACCAGATGATTCATCTTCCTATGATTAATGTGTCCCATTCTCCTATGCCAGGAGACTGAATCCCTCTCTATTGCCTTTAACAAGAAGCACTAGGCAGTAGACTCAGTTATGGAGGCTTTTGATAGATCTAAGACATACAGATCGTTATATCTTAAAGCTGACATTAGAATTTTATCTTCCTTGATAACATACTCCTTCTTCAACATGTAGCACTTCTTGTTGTCAAACGCAACCTTGAATCCCTTATCACAGATTTAGGAGACAGAAAGCAAGTTGTTTTGCAGTTGCTAAATGTAGTTGACCTTGTCAAACTTCACTTTCTCGATTTTCACTTCGCCTTGATTGGTGATGTAACCACCTTTATTCCTAGCGAATGATACGTGTCCCCCTTTAAGTTGCTTGATATTGAAAAGGGGAGACGAATTCCCGGTCATGTTCCTGGAAGCCCCACTATCAATAATCCAGGTATTAGTGATAGCGCTGTAGCGGACACCATGCACATATAAAGGAATTGATTAGTTCAGGTTTGAGACCCAAGCCTTAACTGGCTTGGTGTCCCAGAGGTATCACACATCATGAACTCAACTCACTGTCCTTCAGAGGATAAGGACACATCTTTCTCCTTCTTGTTCTCACTAACAGACACATTACTTATTTTTGTCTTCAATAAACCAGTTTTGTGTAAGGCTTGTTTGTGGTAAACAGACGTCTGGCTTATGGTTTGAACTTTAGGTTCACTAATATTCTTAGGTGTAACCTGAGATGACAAAAGTTCAATTTTCTTTTTAGGTGTCTGATAATAAGGACAATTTGGAGAGATATGTACTCGTTTTCCACAACTGTAGCAAGATCTCCCTTTGACAGTTTGAGGAAAGTTTTGATGTGGTGTTGAGTTTGGTCGGGGTTTGAGATATGTCCGGTTGAGTTGTTTCTCTTCCTTTTTAGATGTTTCACATTCTTTAACAAATTTAATTGTTTTGACATTTTGAATATCTTTCACTTTCATTTTATTAGGATTTTGATGATCAACATGTTTAAGATTTATTGGATTAGACCTTTTAGGTTCTGAAATTGACGTTTGTGAACCTGACCCTAATTTAAACTTTTCAATTTTATCACCCAAATTCTCAACAAGTATTGAAGATCATGTATAGGTTGGACTCACCTTAGTTTAGATTGTTTACTTTTACTTGTAATAGGTCTTTTGTTAGTTTCCTTTTGTAAGTACTTAGATTTATGTATTTTGGCAGTCTAGCGAAACTGTGAGCAAAACTATAAGTTCCCTCACAGTTTGCTGTTTTGTTTGCTTGGCGAATCTTATGTTTCGCCTCGCAAAACTATAGTTTCGGCAGTGCAGTTTCGCTGATAGCGAAACTGTCTGCGAAACTAGAAACTGCCATATATTGTTTTGTTTCTTCACATTGTAGGTAAGCTTGCAAAACCCTAATCGATTATCATTGTTGCAACTTACCATTTCAAAGTAGTTAATACATAGAATTATCCTTGTGCTTTATGTTATTGATTATCATTGATCATTGTCTTATTATGAATGAGTTCTGATTGTGTTCAATCCTCTTTGTTATTGTTGTTTAGTATATTTTTTGGATATTAAACGATTCTTAATATCATTTGCACTGTAATTCGATCACATGGACCAACAATATGGTATCAGAGCCTTAGTGCTCATGATTTGTTGAGTTTCTTAGTGGTTTTTGTTCAATATCTTGTTTCAATCATTTTGGATCACTTATTGGATGTTTTTGATGTGGAAATTGATTGAGTTTACCTTGT